>CAUYSK010011888.1:0-24415 GCA_963575035.1 Avahi laniger | reverse complement strand
CACAAGAACAGACACACAACCAATGGAACAGAAGTGAGAACTCAGATAGAAAATCATGCCCATATAGCCATCTAATGTTTGACAAAGCAGACAAAAACATAACACTTGGGAAAAGAATCCTTATTCAATAAATGGTGCTGGTCAAATTGTATAGCCACATGTAGAAGACTGAAACAGGATCTACACCTCTCACCTCTCACAAGAATCAACTCACAGTAGATAACAGACTTAAATCTAACACATGAAACTATAATAACTCTAAAAGAAAAATATTGAAAAAATTCTTTTAGACATCAGCCTAGGGAAAGAATTTATGGAGAAGACCCCAAAGTCAATCAAATGGAATTGTGAATGACATACATTCATGGATGGGAAGAATTAATATAGTTAAAATTATCATACTGCCTTCAGTAATCTACAGATTCAATGTGATCTCTACAAAATACCAACATCATTTTTCATAGAATTAGAAAAAAAAAATCTAAAATGCATAAGGAACCAAAAAGGAGCCTGAATATCCAAAGCAATCCTAAGCAAAGAGAATAAAGCTGGAGGCACAAGATTACCTGACCTAAAATAACACTACAAAACTATCATAACTAACACAGCATCTGTGTATCTATTTTATCCGAATGGACAATGGATCAATGGAACAGAATAGAGAACCCAGAAATAAAGGCATCTATCTACATTAAATTGATCTTTGACAAAGTCAACAAGAACATACACTAGGGAAATGATACCCTTTTCAACAAATGGCGCTAGGAAAACTGGACTGTCATCTACAGAAAAATAGTTTTATACCCCTGTCTCTCACCATATACAAAAATCAACATAAGATGGATTAAAGACATAAATGTAAGACCTGAAACTATAAAAATAATAGAAGAAAAACTAGGGAAAATTCTTCTGGACATTGGTCTCGAAAAAGAATTCATAACTAAGACCTCAAAAGTATAGTCAACAAAAAGAAAAATATTAAATTACAATGCTCTCACAAAGCCAACATTTAGTCGTTGCCTCCTTAGAGTAATGATTTCAAATTTTATTGCATTTTTATAGACAATGTATATGTCATTATAATATTAGTCAATAAAATTATGAAAATTTATGCCAATGTGTTTGACAGATAAAATTGTTTTTCACATTTGCATGGGTGAACTGTTTTTATTTGCATTTTGTCTGAAATGAAACATATTATATTGAAAACTGTCAATTCGTTAGGTGAGATGAGAAGTTATGTTTTACAGCGAATTTTTTAATTGTTTCCCCACTGAACTTACTATAAAAACACTGCCTAATTGAATGTTTTCTGCTTTTCTCCAACTTTCCAGTGCCTATTGCAAATTTTCTGTTTGTCAGGCATTCAGTGTATGTTTTTAAATGAATTTGCTTAGCACCTCTCTGAATTTGACAGTGAAAAATAAAACTTTCTTCTACACAAAATGTTTCACATCATTGCTTCTTGTTTTCACTTGTGGATAAAAGAATCTCAGAGACCTCTTTATTGAACAACAGTTATGTAAGGATTTTTAAAAGTTCTTGTTCACCAGTAGTGGAAATATAATTTATGAGGACAATAGAATACCTTTCCTTACTTATATTAGCTCTGTGAGGTTCTTTTTAGGTACATAATTGGAATGCAATAGTATCACCAAATCATGTGCATCAATTTAATATTACGAGATAAAATGTTGACAAGGTAATTGATAGCAGTGGTCTAAATTTCATAATATATGTCTAGCTTTTCTCTTATTTTTTTGAATATTGAAAAACTTCATAGATTGTCAAAATCCCTCATTTGTTTGCATGTTATATTTAACCACGAAATAACCTAAACATCAAGGATTATAACATCATCCATAATAAGCATAGCATAAAACTAGAAGGTAAAATATGTCATCAAAACTTTCTTAAGGTAAAACAGATCAATGAAATATAGATGGAGAAGTTTTGTTTTTCCTTGGTGAGTAGAAAGTGAATGAAAATGAATGAGATGGAAAAAGTATGTGGAATTGTACATTTTGCTTGTGTCATTATAAAAAATAAATCAATGACAGTTTTTCTTTAGAAGAATTTTGTGTTTTCTCTAGAGTACATTGTTCTGATGAAATTGATTTTTCTCAATCACTGTCAGTGTTGTTCTGTCTATTTTACTAACAACAGTAGCTTTGCTCATAGGGAAAAATTTATGAAATATTTCCATGCGAGAGTAGCTGTGACATGTAATATAGGTATATAAATCAAGACATTCCTACTTAAAATGATACCAAGAGTATGTAAAAATGAATATAAATATATATAAATATAATAATACAACTTACTACCATTAACTTCAAATTGTTCATTTTCTACGTACACATGTGTATACACACAAATAAAGATAGTTGCATATAATATTGCAAATAATAAAAGTTGAAACATAATTATTTTCAAATTCTTTTTAAATCATATGTCTTTTAGAGACATTATTTTTCTAAATTAAATTGTTATTATCAGCACACTTTCCCAACATTCCTGATGTTCTCTCTTTCTGGGCATTATTACACAATGCCCATGTGATTTATTTTTGCCAAAAATATTCAGAACAAATTTCATGACAGCATCTGGAAAAAAAGCTTAAGAAACAGCATGTACTTTTATTTGATTTTTTGTACTTTAGCATTCATGAAAACAAGTGTTTAGATGACTCTGGTCCTTCAGTGACTATAATTAGCATGGCCCCAGCACTCCCACATATAAAATAGTAAATTAGAAAATTCTACTGTATTTAGCCATTGAGGAATTGAAATTGTTTAATATCATACCATAAGTTACACTATCCTCTCTAATAGAATAGCTAACGCAGAGTGGGTTTCAACAAGAATAAAGATTGTTTTAACAGTTTTCTCAGTTATGTCATATATTCTTTTTTTGCATGGAAATTATAGATTATAACAATAATATATTGAATTTATTATTGATTGTTTATCTTCATGATAAGCCATTGGATCACTTTTCTTTTGGTGTCTGTGGTCTGGGCATCACATAAATATGAACATGCACAATTTTGGGGACTTTGTTATTCTGCTTTGTACATGTAACACGGTGAAGAGATCAATTTTTGCTGTGTCAAACCGCTGAAGTTTAAGGTTTTATGTTGTAGCATTTCTTAGCCTTTCTTAACTAAGCTTCAGTACTAAGTATTTCTACTTACTTATTATTTTGCTATATTTTTATTGTGCTTAATTAGTCTTTTGAAAAAATTTAAGTATCTTGAACTTTAGGATTTGAAGTATATTCTTATATGTTGTTTTCTATGATTGCTCCACTATATAAATGGATATGTCCATTTATTTTTAATTTCCTTGAGTAAATCTATAATTTCATACATATTTAATGTGCAAACACACACATACACAAACATATTAAGCCCAAACTATATGGTTAAATGTCTATATGGAAATTAATAGAATAAAAAAGCTGAATTTATTTTCTTAATTTTATAGAATTTCATTTATTAGGAATCTTTAATAATTATTACACATTGAAAATAATTTATAACTATCCATGGAAAATAAAGTAACATACAGAACGGGTATTTGCCCTTGTCTATTTATTTATTTATTTAGAGACAGAGTCTCACTCTGTTGCCTGGACTAGAGTGCCATGGCGTCAGCCTAGCTCACAGCAACCTCAAACTCCTGGGCTCAGGTGATCCTCCTGCTCTCAGCCTCCTGAATAGCTGGGACTACAGGCGTGCACCGCCACACCTGGCTAATTTTTTGTTTCTAATTTTAGTTGCCTGGCTAATATTTTCTATTTTTTTGTAGAGATGGGGTCTCACTTTTGCTCAGGCTGTTTTCGAACTTCAGACCTCAAATGAATCTCCACCCTTGGCTACCCAGAGTGTTAGGATTACAGGTGTGAGCCACCATCCCTGGCCTGTTTATCGTTTCTAATATAAGAAACAGTGCTGAAATACTTTACTTCTAGCCACAGACAGCATTCTGAAAAGATACGTAGTCATCAGTAATGATCAATCTCAGGGATATTTAAAGAAAATGTAATATAATTACTGCTCAGAGAGCACACTACAATAACAGGATGCAGCAGATTGTACTTAATAGACACAATGGATTATTAAAATCCTCAGAATATTATACACAGTAAATTATAAAACACTCCATAGCTTTTCATACTGTAGGGTTACTAAGCAACCAAGAAAAAGAAAAAACTACTTTTTATAAAATTTCTGCATTGAGCTTAAGATAAATACCTAAATCACATCTAAACAATAATTTTTTATTACATGAAAATGAATATTTGACACATTTAATTTTCTGGAAAGTTTTAATACAAATAGGATTATAAATTAAAACCGAGTAATACAGCATTACTTTACAAAAATTATTAGTCCTCTCTTAACTTAGAAAATAATAGTTAGAAAATATTTACTGGTCCCAGATAACTTCTTTTCTAAGTCATCATGGTTAAGTCAGCACTGATAGAAAGCAGGTGATTTTCCTCTATTTGTCTATTTGTTTTCACTTAGCCTAGAATTCAAACGTTTCAAATGACAATAATATTAGTGTATATTTGTCGGTCTCACTCATGTTAAAATATTATTACATTAATAATTATTGATGTCCATGAATGGAAATATGCCCCTAAAACAAATGCTTAGCTATTTCAACTAATAGCTTGATCCAAATGCTTAAAAAAAATGAAGGAAAATGAAAAGAACAATCAGAAAGTGAGCAAAAACATGTAAAAACATGGTATTACCATTGCCAGCTGAAGTACTCTGTGACTTGCATCATATGTCACCAAGCACATTTGATTCAAAACTTCACTCACTCGAATGATTATAGCGGCACCATTCACAATTGCAAAGATGTGGAAACAACCCAAAAGTATCCATCAATACATGAGCGGATTAATAAAATGTGATATATGTATACCATGGAGTAGTATTCAGCTTTAAGAAACAATGGTGATATAGCACCTCTTGTGTTTTTCTGGATAGAGCTGGAACCCATTCTACTAAGTGAAGTATCCCAAGAATGGAAAAATAAGCACCACATGTACTCGCCAGCAAATTAGTTTCACTGATCAATACCTAAGTGCACATATAGGAATAACATTTATCGGAAGTTGGGCAAATGGGAAGGGGGAGAAGGGGATGGGTATATGCATACATAATGAGTGCGATGAGCACTGTCTGGGGGATCGACAGACTTGAAGCTCTGATGAGGGGGGTGGCAGTGGCAAGGACAACGTAACCTTAAGGTTTGTACCTCCATAATATGCATAAATAAATAAATAAATAAATAAATAAATAAATAAATAAATAAAAAGACTTCATTTAGCAGACAAAACTCTTGAATTCTTTATTTTATATGAGTTCAATATTCTTAATCTTCTTAGCAGGATTTTTCTGTCATTAATATTTTTCAGAAATACCAATTTTATTGCTAAATTCTATTTCTTAACCTTAACATACTCTTTTCCTTCACAGTAGAATCATAGGTAGGTCTTGAATTAATAAGTTCAATACATAATATGACTGATTTTATTTTAAGAATAACCTGCTTGTTTATTGCTTTATTTCAAGATTGACTGTTGCAACTATTTCCCAGCAGTCCTCAAAAATTATTGTATTGCACGAAATTGTACTTTTCTATACATTTAAATTTATACTTCTTTCCAACCTGCTCACAGTTTTACTTCAGCTCCAGCTCACCATACAATAAATGTTTGGGAAACACTGTTTTTCATTTATCTGATGACAGCTCAATGGAGTTGTATTCATCATGCAACAATTTCATTCCTCATTGTTACAAAATTCATCTTACTCATAAGCGAGACATTAATCTGTTTGGGAAGTCTTGCCTACAGCTAGCCCAAGTGTAATATTGATGCCTATGGCCAGTGGGTCTTCAACTTCTCCAGCTTCGTGAGAAAATATTTATTCTTATATGTAAATAGAAGTGGCTCAAATTTCCATCTATGTTAGTATAATAGATCCATTTAGACCTTTTCTAAAGTAGACTCATTAATCTTACTTTTCAGTCAATCCATTAGTAGAGTGTCTTTTTATTGCTACCTGAGTTCAGTCTTTGTTTCCCCTTTTCAGTTGTTATTTAGCCAAGTAACTCAATGTAGACATAGTTAGGGACACCTTTCTTTATTGGTTTCCCAAGACACCACTGATAGAGTGCACATATGTGTTGCAAACTTTTATTAAAATTCTGTGAGTAACAAATTTGATGTTATACAAAGTGCCACAAATAACAAAGCTAAAGAACACACAAATGATACTGAATGTAAATTTAGATTATTACCATCACAGGAATATTTTCAGTGGTTATTTCTTTGAGTCCTAGTTTTTACTTTAGTTTATTTTTTTAATCTCAGAGCCTTTAATTCTGACTATACAATTTATAACAGATCTTGATATTGAGAAAAATTTAATCTCCAAAATCTTCCCTGAAAATTAACTTTTTATATAAAAATATCAAATCAAGAAATTTTTCTAAGCATAAAATAGTTATTTTCAGTAGTGGGAATCATTGTAAATAATATAGTGTTCCTTGCTGTGTGCATTTTAAGAGTTTGTGTGTAATATTTGAGAACACATTTTATTTCTGTAGGTCTTCTATCTTTTACACCTCTCTTATTTGTTCTATAAATGCTGTGCTGGTATTAAGAAGTATCTTCCAATTTCTACCTTATGGATTTCTCCAGAATTTTTTTTCCATAAGAGAAGGGTAAAAAAAGCAGTTAGTAGATGCTACAAAAGGTAGCTTGTGTAGGAGTGGATATGCTCTTGCCAGTGGGTCTCAAAGTCAGAAGATCTTTTTTATCAAAGAACCCCTTCTATGCAACAGATGGAAAACATTTTATGTGTTGTCTTCAAGAAATTCCCTAGATTAGTTTAGTGACTAGAAAGTAGCAAGGAGGCTGTGCTAAGGAATAACCATAGATACCCAAGCATACTATTTTGTAGGAAGCCATCCATTGATAATACTATTTGGAAAGATAATTGTTCATGATTTCAGCAGATGAACACTGTCAACTAAGAAGCATAAACACTACAAGGAATCAAATACACACACACACACACACACACACACACACACACACACACCCCACCCAAAAGATCAAAAGGAGCGTTGCTTTGAATCAGCGAGAATCTTTGCTGTTCTACAATATTGTACTATTCCCTTCACACAAGAAAAAACTAAAAAATACACATGTGATTCAAAAATAAGTTTATTCAGTAAAAACTATCACAGAATCTCTACAAAACCAGTTCAAAAAAGAAAAGAAAAAGAATAAGTAAAAATGGCAGATAACAAGAATCATGACCTCATGTAGAACTGGGAAGTAAAAGACCTTAAAGATAAAACCAAAGACTTCCAAACAGCTTGAAAATTGCACCGCAAATATCTGACAAAAAAACAGACAGGGATAAAAATCACTCAGTAAGTGAACAAAATCGCAAAGTAAAAAAAAGTCAGAATATTAATGGCTTTATTGAAATTAGCATAAATAAAAATGTGATGGATGAAAAGATGGCAAAAGTGATATGATCAAGATTTAGAAATGTGAGAAAAATTAAATAAAGCAAAAAGATTTTTTTAAATTAAGGAGAAAGTGAAAGGTACACCAAAAAGGACCAATTTGACTAGAATCAATTTTTGAAGGAAATGACATGTTTGTAAAAAATCTAATATATAATCTGAGAAGTCTTTCCAAAAATAAAAGATGCCTTGAATCAGCATAAGGAATCAAAGCACAGTGTTCTCTGGTAAAATATGCATAATAAAATAGCCATTTTTGAATACTTATTGTTTGCTAATACTAAATTAAGGGTTTTTTTTCCCTCCATACATTAAATCTTCATAGTAATCTTAGTTTGATATTATTTTACAATCATTTTATATATAAGAAATCTTGGCCACAAAAAGATTATATAATTTTCCCAAGATCACACTGATAAGTGACAGTCATGATTAACTTAACATGGTTCACAAATATTCCAGATATTAGCAGACAGACAGAAAGAATGAAAATAAAGAGAACAAAAGTAATGTAACAAAACTAGCAATATTGCATATAAAACCATAATTTGTCTTAAAATAAATGTAATTAAGGTAGGTCAATTAGAAATAATTTTTAAAAGCCATAGATTAGATCACATGACATAATCCAACTGTATTCTACATATAAGAATTATATCAAAATAAATGATTAAAGATGATTAAAAGTAAAAGAATGGGCAAAAGTACACCAGGAAAAGAAGAATCAAAATATCAGTGTTACAGTTTATTAATTCATATAAAGATGAATTTAATGTTAAGAGCATTAAATAATACAACAAAATAAAACAGAGACTGTAAAATAAAGATATATTAATATTTATCATGAATAATATGAGTCAGGAAATATACAAATCTGTAAATTAAAAGCATTATCTTTCTGGAACGGGTAGATTATCTGGTTTCAAATAAATTATTTTACTGAGAATAATTTAACAAATCTGAAAAAGTCATACAAAATTATCAATTTGGAAGGTTTTGGGTAGCTAGCAAGCAGTAAGTAAATGGGGTTGCAGAAAAATAATCATCATTGATTATTTTGGTACACTTTTCTCCCCTAAGTCCTAAATGGAAGTTGAGAGATTAAGAAACTGAGTGGTAATTTTGACAGACTTGTGGGGTTAGGAAGTACAATCAGGAATAGAGAGTCTATCAATGAGAAAGAACTTGGATAACAACTCCAGAATTCTGTTGAGACTTGGAATTTACTCGTGTAAATTTGATGGGAAAATAGACTATCCATCACAGGACTGAAGCTTGGTTTTGAGTTTTCAAAAGCATTTGTTATATTAAGGTGACTTAACATTTCCAGTGAACTTAAGGTAACTACAATTTGGAAGAAAAATATAATATCTATAAGGATTGAATAGCATTACACATTATGCTAAAATATTTCATATTCAACCTTCAAACTTCAATAAAAATAGAAAAAAAAAGATTGTCATTAGAAATGACAAAATATGTCTAAAAACTAAAAATCAGGCCTCTACCATATTTCTTTGGCATAAACAAATGTTAATATTATAGTAATAATTAATATTTCAAGGAATTAAAAGACATGATGGGGAATTTCAACAGAGTATTTCGGAATATATAAATTAATACCAAATGAAAATTTCTGAATAAAAAAATACAAAACCTAATAATTAATGGCAGCATGATCATAAATAAATAATTAATTAGCAAAGGAAGTCAGAAGAAAATGTCCACACAGAAGAAAAAACAAAACAAACAAAACAAACCCCAGATTTCATGGAAAACACAGAAAAGTGATATATAGAAGAGGATAAAAAAGATCTTATATAACTATAGCTGGTGAATCTGGGATAGAGAAAATCATATAAAGGGGTAAGGAAGAATAATTGAAAATAAAATGAGTGAAAATACTCTAAAAGTGACTAAAGAAATTAAAATCACAGATTCAAAAAGTGCTATGAACTCAATCAGTATAAATTACAATAAAAGTATTTAAATAAATGAATAAATAATTAAGTAAAATAAATCTTAAAAGCACCCAGAAGTGAAATAGACATTATGTTCAAAGCAGAAAAAATAGCATGAAAATTTGACTCTTCAAAAGAAAAAATACTGAAGAAGAAAAAGAAAAAGACAGTGGAATGATACATTGAAATTGCTGAAATAAATAAAAAAAAAAACTAAAACAAAATTTACCAAGTTAGAATTTTATATACAGTCAAGTTAGGAGTAATTACGGCAGAGTAAGGGACTGTAAAATTCCACTCTGCCATAAAACAATGAAAAAGATCTGTCAAACCTGTCAAAATCTCATTTCTGTGAGCTCTGCCATCTAACCAAAATTTTGCATTAATCTGGAAAGTGTTTAATCAATAACACAACTGATTCTTGGTAATAAGTGTATTTTGGTGCCTTAACTTACTCTGGTCCCTTCTTTTACTTCCCAGCTCAGAAGCAGCCTTAAAACTAACAGCCTTTATTTTAGGTACCAGTGCCTGAGGAGGAAGAATGGGTCTCTTTCACAAAGGATGCTTATTGTTATGTCTTGTTACTTCCTGAAAAACCCGCTCAAAAATGTGGGTCTTTATTTCATGTAACTAGGAACTTGCTTAGTGCTAAAGCTACATCCTAGAGAAATTTACTGAAAACATTTACAACCAAATGTTCATCTCTGCTTCCTGGAGCAATGGATAACAATTGAAACAAATGGTAGGCTAACTAAAAGGCTTGAAATAAAAAGCTGGGGAATGCGATAGTTTGGAATATAAGACCTTTAAAAAGATACAGCATATTCCTAAGTAAGTATAAATCCTTAAGCAAACCATGGGCCATGGACATTATCAAAACAGACATAAAATTCTCTAAGCTCTCACTAACCTTCAGACTCTGTGCAAACAGGAAGTAAAAAATAGAATTGTAAACTTCCTGAATGAATATTGAAGACATGCAACATAGCAGAACCCCTCTGCAAAAACTGGGAGAATTTTTGTAGTTAAAGGTATTTTTAAAAATCTCTGTCTAATAATTACCTGACTAATGAGCTAAAGGAACAGATTTTGGTGGCCATAAGACAAAGAATATAAATTTTCCATAGTTATTTTTAAAATTTACTAAACAAACAATTGCAACAAAATCAAAACTAACAAACTCTGAAGAGAAGGGAGCATTGATTGCCAGAGTTTGCATATTATGATATTCAAAATGTCAAATTGCAACAAAAAATTATGAGGCATGCAAAGAAACAAGAATATATACCCCATGCAAACTAAAAAGGCAATTCACATTAACTTTTTCTGATGAGGTACAGCAGTTAGACTTACTAGAAAAGAGTTTAAATCAGCTGTTTCAAAAATATTCTGGAGTTAAAAAATATAATAACTGACATAAAAATTTTACTAGAAGAATTCTAAAGCAATTTAAGCATCAGAAGAAAGAATTAGTGAACTTTAAATAGGTCATTTGAGATTATCAAGATAAGGAAACAAAAAGGAAAATAAAGCAAGTATATAAGCATGTAAATAATAGTAGTCCAAGAAGAGTAAGAAGGAGAGAAAATGTCAGAAGTAATATCTGAAGAAATAATGACTTACAACTTTCAAATTTGATGAACAATATTAATCTATACATAATGAAGCTAGAGAAGTAATTTATCATTAATACTTACATGTAATCTAATTAGATTAGCCCCTAATTTCTCATCAGAAACCATGGAAGCCAGAAGATTGTCAGTAACGTATTTGATTTGTATAACAACAACAACAAAAAACCCTGTCAATCAACAATTTTCTATCTAGTAGGTCAATATTTCTAAAGATGAAAGAGAAATTAAGACATTCTGAGATCAACAAAAACTGAGAGGTTATTGCTAGCAAAATTCTCTACAAGAAATGCTAAAGGTAGTCATTTAAGAGGAATGAAAGGACAAAAAATAGTAACATAAATTCACACAAAGAAATGAACACTGGTAAAGGTAACATTGGTAAACATAAATATAGTGTTAGTGTATATATTTGTAACTCCTCTTTTTTTTCTACCTAATTTAAAAGACATATCCATAAAACAATAATTATAAATCTATACTGATGGGAACATAATGTATAAAAATGCAATTTGTGACAAAAACAGGATAAATGGGAGAAGGGAATGGATATTTATAAGGGGATACTATTATATAATATTGAAATCAAAACTCAAGTGTTTTATAAATTTAATTATCATCCCTAGAATAATCAGTAAAAGTATAACTAAACATATGTAGTACAAGAAATAATAAGAAAATTAAAATGGTATGCTAAAAAAAATCTTTCTAACACAAAATTGGGTGATAGTTGAGAAATTGAATAACAAAAAATGTATAAGCACTTGGAGAACAAATGTCAAAAAAGTAGATGTAAATCCTTCTCTATTAACAATTACATAAATATAAATGGATTATAGTCTCCAATTAAAAGATGAGAATTGGCAGAGTGGATTAAGTGTGAAAATACAGAGCAATGAAAATACTAGCACTAAGATAATTTTGTAGATCTCTTAGTATCAGACAAATTACTCATTTAGGCAAAAAATACTACTGGAGAAAAAGAGTGCTTTATAATGATTATATGCCAATTCAACTAGAAGATCAAGTAATCCAGAATGTGTATGTACCTAACAACATAATTAAAAATCTATAAAGAAAAATTTGGCAAAAAATAAAGATAATGCATTAAACAAATCAACAATCAGAAAATATTTTAGAATACCTCTCCCAGTAACTAATAAAGAATATATTTCTTTAGATAAAATATAACATGTATATCATAAATTGTAGAGTCTTTGAGGGTAGCTATACTGATTTTGAATCCTAGAGTAACTCGAGGATACTGGAGCTCATTACATTTAATTTTTGGAATATCAAATAAGTGTGATAGGAAGATTTCTAAGATGGTTCCATGGTATCAGCACCATGGTGTTGTACCCTTTATAATCCCTTAAGTGTGACCTGTTTCTAACCAATAGAATGTGGTGACTATAATGAGATGACATTCCTTTGACTAGGTTGTTTTACAGAAGAAATTAATGAGATATTTAATGAGGTTGGATTATCAAAGGTTGTGGAATAGTAAATGCATAAGTTGTTACATAAGATTCCATCTTAGAAGATAGAATCAAAAAATTCTTTCTGTCATTGAAAAAGTAAGCTGTTATGTTGTGAAAGGGACTGCTTTGTGGCCACAGAAGCTGAAAAATGCCCCCAGTTTAGAGCTAGTAGGAAAACAAACTCCTCAGTTCTACAACCATAAGCAAATGAATTCTGCCAACAACTGAGGGATTGGAAGAGTAACCTTCCCCAGTCAAGTATGTAGATGAAAACACAGTCCAACCACCACATTCACCGCAACCTTATGAAACCCTAAGCAGCACACCCAGTTAATCTGAGCCCCAACTTTTAACTGACAAAAACTGTAAGATAATAAATGTAAGTTCTTTTAGGTTTTAATCTCTTAAATAAAGGATAATTGGTTACACAATAATAGAAAATAAATATAATTACATTAGAAAATGTATTTTATGACCCTAAATTGTAGACACTCAGTGTCAATTTGATTACATTTTTATCTTCCCTTTTCTCAGTACATGCAAATTATATATTTGCAACTTAAAGAAAAAGAAAACAATTCAAATTCTCCAATTTTAAAAGTGTACATCACAGCTATATAGTTACATAGGCAAGCATGTATAAACATACGTAGAAGAGATATAAGAGTGAGAGGAAGATATGTGGTAAGGAATGAATAAGAGTAGAAAAATGAGTAAATTAATAATTTTGAAGTTAATTTTCTTTTTAAAATCTTGTTACTACCTCACTAAACATTTAGGATCCATGTACTTGAAGAATATAGTGAAATATAATTTACTTTCTATCTTATAAAAATTCTGCCTACTTTCCTGGGCTCATCTCCTGTCTGTTTAAAACAGCTTCCCTTACTCCTGCCATATTAGCTTTATTTAAGTACCTTGAACATGTTAAATATGTCCTTCCTTTACGGCATTTGTATTCCCTCCAGTTGGAGTAGCTTATGTTGCCAGTTTCATGACATTTAAATCTCAGATTTAGTCACCAGTTTAGAAAGGTCTTATCTGCCCCCTATTTAAAAGTAGTTCTACAATCACTGTCTATTACATCACTCTATAAAAGCATATAGCAGTTTTCAGTGATTAACATGTACATACAAACACATAATTATATATATCATATCATATATATTTTTTTCATTTTTTAATTGTAGAATATTACAGGGGTACAAATGTTTAGGTTACATATATTGACTCTGCACCACCCGAATCAGAGCTACAAGTGTGGCCATCCCCCAGAGTGCACACCACACCCATTAGGTGTGAACAGAGGAAGGGATGTGTGTGTGTGTGTGTGTGTGTATATACATATATATATATATATATATATATATATATTACTGAGAGTGCTTGCTTTTAATTTTCCCTGATTCCTTGATGAAATTTAAATTGAAAGGAAAGGGATATTCTCTGTTTCATATCCCACTATACCCCAGAGCCTGGTTTATAATATTAATAGGTGCTCAGTGTCTAATATTTAAATTGATGAAACTTAAAGAAAAATCTCTGCTGGATTTTTATTCTTCTTTTGAACTAAGTCCTTCTCAGCCTAACTTTAAAGACAATTCTGTATCAAGATTTGTCAATACTTTTTATTATGCTTTTTCGTTCTAAACTCTGAAATTTTAATGATAATTTTATTATGAATAATCCTAATTTTGTATTAGAAAAATATTGCTGTACTATATTTAAGAATTATTTTTTAAAAGAATCTCTCTGATAATATTGCTTTTTAAAAATATTATGAGCATAGCTTGAAAAAAATGGCTTTATATTTATTATACTAGAACCCATTTTTGAGACAGTTGAAAGAGAAATTTGTGAGGTTGATTCCATGACAGTTTTAGGTAAATATTTTTCTTATTATTTGATTGTAGATCATAAAGTGTTTTCATTTATTGCATTCATTTCTAACATCATGTAAGCTCTGGTACTGAATTAATTATTTCTTCTTTTTATTTATCTCAGTGAATTTCATGTGATTATAAAAGATTCATTTGATCTTGTTCAGGTAAATTATGATTTTCCATAGGGTTATCTTTTAAATTATGTCCTCTGTGTTATTTGCATATTTGTATTAGAATTATTTTTAAGACATGAGTTGTGAATTTTTGCTGTTTCATGCCTCAAACAATTTTATCTGTTTCACACTGAAGATGTAAATATAAATTCCTCTCTCATGAATTTATTAAAAAATGATTCTTATAAATACCTAAAGATAGAAATTGCATTTGTATTAATACAAATTCACCTCTGGCATCAAAGAACACAAACATTTTTATTTGACTTAATTTCGTGGTGACAAATAGAAAAAGCATAACAATTGATAGACCTTATCTTTCTGTCAATTTTGACATACTTATATTAATAGACTAATAATGTTTGACATGGCCCAATGATAATGCATACATTTATATCACTAAAATAATCAAACAATCATTTATTAGATTTTTAAGTTTAAAAGCATTTACATTGCAGTGCATCATAGAGCCCATGAATGCTACTTTTTTATGAAGTTTTTCCAAAATCTCAAAAAAACACAAAAACATAGTTGTTCTTACCACTCTATTTCCAGGGAAGAATTTTGTTTGGGTCATGTCCTTATACCCAGTGAGGAGAACCATATTAAAGCAACTGGCCTGTGATCCATTTATCTCTCAATACTGGGGCTTCAGGAGGAAGGGAAGAAGGTGTTTGGTCTCATTTGCTTTCAAACATAATCACTGCACCTTCTGACATGTAGATGATATATGTAAGAAAGGATCCTTTTCTGTGGAATGTTTTTAGTCATGATTTTGAATGGATTATTGCAAACAAACCTGGAATATATAGATTTATGAGACATGACTCCCTGTTAAATATCATGTAAGCTATGCTACTATTTGCTATATAAAATGGAGATGACTCATAATTTAAATATTTGCTGCTGATATTCTGGTCTACAGATGTGTTTTTGATGAGAAACAGGGGGCCTTGGGAACTGTCCTCACATTCTCCCTGCTTCTCCTCTGCCTCTACTGTTTGTCTTCTTGAAATTATTATCATAACTTGATTTTGAATAGTGTTCGTAATTCAGGTGTGTCTGATTATACAATACTATTTATTATGTTATCTCATAGAGTTTTACTCCCTAGGAACCTTGGTATGAATCTACAGGAACAATTTATACTGTCATAGTGGTCATAATTGCAACCTCGACTTCTTGCTTGCTTTTTTTTTTTCATTTGAATCTTTTCTCTCCTCCCCTTCCCTCTTTTCAGTCTCTCTTCCTTTGCTACCCTTCTCCCTTTCCTTCCTTCTTTTTTATATATTTTATAAATCTAGCTCTATGTTAGTGTGTGAGTAACAAGAAAAGCCCACATTAGAAACATTCTGAGGAACAAATTCCTCCCGCAGAGGTAGTGCTTACAACTTACAGACAACCTTTCTGAGCATTTCACACACACACACACACAGCAAAAATATTGATTTGATTACATTATGAGATCATAGTCTACATTTCCTATTTACAACTTGTTATTGTATCAGAATATATTTAACAGAATGTCTCAGATCTCTTTTTCTCTCCCTTTGTTACTTTCACTTTCTCTTTCTCACTATCACTTTTCTCCCCTGTACACATTGTTAGTGTGCATAGTCTTCCATAGAATACTAATGCTGAACCATTTTTTATTTAAAAATGCCTACATTATTTGAATTTAAGGTGTATCCAGTGTTCCCGTATTAACAAAAAAATACTGCAATGAACATTACCATGAATATAACCCTACCCAAACAACCGAAGGTACTATCAGATGCTAATATCCCCAAATTTGTGTGCAGATTAATATATAATTTTTGTTACAATTTCCTTCTTAATTTTGACACAATTATATATACATTTTATATTATTATTTTCATTTTTTCTTAGTAATTAGAATATCCTTACTCATTTCTCTATCAAGTTGTTTTATTTTATGTATTGACTTTTTCCATTCTTCATTATTTTTCTACTGACTTTTTAGTTACTCTATTCTTTTACACATTTGCCTAAGGTATGCTTAATTTTATACAATTTATTATTGTTTGTGTATTTAAATGTATCCATTGTTTCTTTATGGTCTCATTTTATTTATTCTTATGAAGCTCTTTTTCACTTAAATATATAATTATTCTCTTGTTTTCTTCTATTACTTATATATTTACATTTCTAATATTTAAGTAAATTTGGAATTCATTTTGGTTATGGCTTCAATATTTGGTGTAATTTTTTATTATAAATTCTTAAATAGATCATCATGTATTCCATCATTATGTATTGACTAGTCTATCTATTAGTTATTCAATGAAGATGTAGTTATATTATATATTAAATCTCTGTATGTAACTTATGTATCTATTTATGCTCACTTGTATTTTTCAACCTCTTGGTCTTACAAAGCCCACACTTTTAATTGCTATAACTTTTTAACATGTTTCAGTATGCTTGATAGCCAATTCCATTTATTGTTTCAAAATTGTTTAAGGTATTTTGCAGGATTAAGAGGATTTTTAAAAATACTAGTTTTTTCTGTACATTAGTTTATATTCTCTTCGTAGAATAATTTGGAAAAAGGACTCTTTATAATATTAATTATTTTCATTATGAACTTTTTATATTTCCCAATTATTCCCATATACAGATGGATCCTTACATAAAATGGTTTAATTTATGAAATTTGATTTTACCATAGGCTTATCAGAATGTGACCCTATTAAAGGCCAAGGAGCATTTGGATTTATAACGGTTTGACTTACAAGTTTTCAACTTTAAGATCAGTTTATCAGGGTATTAAATGTATTTCAACTTACAATATTTTTGATTTACCATAGGTTTATTGTGCTGTATCTTCAACCTACATTGAAAAGCCTCTGCATGAGTCTTTATATTTCATTCAAATTCTGCTCTTTTGCTCTGTTAAGTGTTTTAGTTAACTCTTATTAACTTTATTTATAAGCAGTTAATAATTTTAAAATTTTTGAATGTACTTTTATGAATGTTATATTTATTTTATTTCATTCTGTAAGTGATTTATTGGTAGTGTATATTAAGCTAATTATATTTTTATTTATTTATCTTGCAGTTAATTATTTTCCTGCTTTCTTTCATCTGTATATAACACACTTTGAACTATACTCATATATTAATTTATGTATCACCTGCCTACAAAACAAAATACCTCATACAAAATATGCATTCTGTAAATATTTTTAGTGGAGTTTTAGACTGAAAAACATCTTGAATGAAAGTATGAATATCTAATGATTTGGAATATCTAATTTGTAACTGTAACTAAACTAGTTAGGACAGTCTATTAATAATAACATTAGAAGTTTTCACTCTGTGTTTTTGTTTATATTGTTGTACTACCTGAATATTCTTCATGCTTTTTCCATACCAAATCAAATTCATGTGCTAAAAAATCTTATTTATATTCTACTTTTCTCTGAATTTTACAAGCATTTTCTTGTGAATTATGCTGTTACTTTCTAGCTCTTTCCCATCTCCCTGGTTGACTTTTAAACTAAAACATTACCATTTATTTCCTTGAATCATCATAACCCTGTGCAGTTGGGTATAGGATTTGGGAAAATGGAAGATTTTTCTGCTCCTTTGCAAAGAGTTTTTGTCCAGCGGTAGTAGGACATGTAATTACAAAGTCTGTTAATGAAACATGTTGTGACTAAAACATTTTGAAAAATTCCTAAAATTAACAGAATGATTTTCTAACATTATTAGCTAAATCTAGGATTAAATATGATCAATTTTAACAATGAGATTGAAATAATTTATTTTTCTGCCATGTTTAAAGACATTTTTTCATAATTTTTTTTTATTTCAGCATGTTATGGAGGTACAGATGTTTAGGTTACATATATTGCCTTTGCCCCACCCAAGTCAGAGCTTCAAGCGTGTCCATCCCCCAGATGGTGCACACCACACCCATTGGGCGTGTATATACCCATCCCCTCCTCACCCCTCCCATCTGCCTGACACGCGATGAACGTTATTACTGTATGTGCACTTAAGTGTTGATCAATTAGTACCAATTTGACGGTGAGTACATGTGTTGAACATCTCTAATCATCAGGGAAATGCAAATCAAAACCGCAATGAGATATCACTTCTCTCCAGTGAGAATGGCCTTTATTAAAAGTCCCAAAACAATAAATGTTGTCATGGATGAGGAGAGGTAGGAACACCCATACACTACTGGTGGGACTGCAAACTAGTACAACCTCCGTGGAAAGTAAGATGGAGATACCTCAAAGAGCTACAAGTAGAACTATCATTTGATCCAGCAATCCCATTACTGGGCATCTACCCAAAGGAAAAAAAGACATTCTGTAGAAAAGAAATCTGTACTCGAATGTTTATGGCAGCACAATTCAGAATTGTAAAGATGTGTAAACAACCCAAGTGCCTTTCAAGCCATGAGTGGATTAATAAAATGTGGTATATACCATGGAGTTCTACTCAGCCACAAAAATCAGTGATGATCTAGCACCTCTTGTATGTTCCCAGGTAGAGCTGGAGCCCAACTACTAAGTGAAGTATTCCAAGAATAGAAAAAAAAGCACCACATGTATTCACCATCAAGTATTTTTGAATTAAGAAAGTAATTGATTTTAACATTCATAACTGCAAATATGAATGAGATCCCAATTGTGAAACATTTATTTAAAATAACATGATTAACTAACTAGCCACAAAACTATTCTCTGTATTTGTTATGTAGCATATGAAGAGCCTTGATATCCCATTCCAGTCAGTAATCCCCATGACAGCTATTTTGCTTTTTATGAATATAGAATAAATTCACCTAAACCTGAACTGAAATCATGCATTGTAGAGTTTATTTTTTTTTAAATTTATCATTATAACTTTTTTGTTTTAATCTTTTAAGCACAATAGTTCACTATTGCCTCTACTTAGCATTCCGTAAGAATATATCACTTTTTACCTATTCTAATGTTGATACGTATTTGGCAGTGTTCAATTTTTAGCAATTATGAATAACTAATAAATGGATGTGTGTAAATTTTTAATTAGCTCATAAGATAATTTTCTCAGTATTTGTTCATTTTCTGTATGTATATTATACCTTGAAAATATTTTAAAAATATGGCATTCAGTTGGAAAAAGTAAGGTGTGATAAGTAAAAATTTAACTTTATTATACTTACGAAGTGTAATCCTTCATTGCTTCTAGTCCTAAGAAGCAAAATTAGTCAACTCACTACTAGAGAGAACCTTAATTTATTCTTGATATCAGATACATATTGTTAATGTATTGTTCCATGTAGTTTTGCTCAATTAAGAACACAGTTATGACTTTCTGTAAGTGTATGTGAATATATAAGTAAACAAATTAGAAAAAAATGAAAGCATTGAAAAAATAAAATTGATATAATCTGTTACATTTCTTTTAGATATCTCAGTGTTTTAATAAACATTTCTTACATTATTAAATGTTTAATCTGACATAATAGAAGTTATAAATAAAATGATAACTTAAGACTCAATATAATGGGCAATCATAAAATTTACCTACCAGGCCCTTAAGTAAAACACAAATACATAGAGGAAATGTTCTCTGTAGTGCTAGTAAGAAATTACTTCTCTTAAGGGAATATTTTCAAAGTAATAAAAAATAATAAATTAAGTAATTATCACAGTAGACTCTGAATAATTTTAAGAAAGACATGAAATAATTTCTTATTGAGTGCCAATTTTTAAATAAAAATAATTAAAATTTGTTCCTCAAGTAGTGACCTAAATTGTTCCTTTCCAATACTTTTCACAAATAATTCATTTTATTCGTACAGTAACCCTGGAAATAGAGGTTATTGTTATCATCTTTAAGATAAACAAAGATGTTGAGTTTAGAAATTCAAAGTGGTTTTCTCATGGCATCCAAAAAGTGATAGGATGAAGCAATTTTAGTCTAGAACTAATACTCTGTAACTATAATACCTAGCCTCCAGATTTATGTCTTAAATCTACATAATCAAAATATTCCCAACACTCTAGCTATGATCATATTCATGATTTAACACCATGTCACATTTCTCATTTCCAAATCTTTGGTCATAGTAATCACCTTTTCAAATTAACTGTGTCTTCCAACTTCTCAGCTTTTGAATAAAGCAAGATCATTTTTCTAGACACTGGGGATGAAAAGATCATAGGGTCATTTTTAAGCTATTTCTCTCTTCTAGCCACATGTTCACAAAAACAAATATTGCTTTTTAGGAAAAAGCTTGTAAAATATATTCTGTTAGCACTATTGGTATATTAATATTAATGTCAAGACAATTTATTTTAATTTACCAAATCTACAGAATGCCAAAGCATGTAAGACATTATGCTAAATAATTCAGAAATACAAAAACAATTATAAAAGCAAATGTTTGTATCCCCATAATATTCTGAAATAAAAATAATTAAATAATTAAAATAAAAATTAAAAATACAATAAAATCATTACTGAAAGACAAAAATAAATAAAAAAAGCATCCCTGTCTTTAAGAAGTTTATTATTAATATTATGCAGAGACTAAGTACAAAAGGTTATAATAGAAACCCTAACAGAGTTACAATAAGAAAGGATGCAAGGAAATCTCAACTGATTGTAGCATTTGAGTGAGAACCGAGAATTGATGTCAGCAATTAATCATTGAAAAACAGGCAACCGTGCCTTAAAAATTTAACTAGAGGCACATGTTAAAAATTCTAGTATCACCATTTAGATATCTTTCTCAGTATCAGGTTTGCAAAAAATGATCAGAGTAGAAGCAATTTATTTGGGATGCAATCTTAGTTAAAACTGATACCGGATCAAGAAAGTGAAATTGAGAAGAGAGTAACATCCGAAAGACTATACATTATCAAGCATGTTACCACTGTGGGATAATATAAAGCTTAATCATATGGGACATGTCTGAGGAAATAGAGTAGAACATGCTTTGCTTTATCCCACCAATGTGGCAAGAAAGCTGGGACATTCATAATATAAAGTAATAAATGTCTGACATTCGTAGAGAACAGTTTTAGGGACATCAATTCTCTGGCAATTCTGGCCTGCCCTGCACAAAGCCTGAGCTAGCTCAATGTCTTGTTCCATGTGGGATTCTATAACAAAACACCATAGCCTGGGAAGCTTATAAACAACAGAAATGTTATTTCTCACAGTTTGGGGGCTGGGAAGTCCAAGACCAAGACACTGGCATATTCAATGTCTGTTGAGGGCCCACTTCCTGGTTCATAGATGGTGACTTTTCACTGTGTCCTCACATGGTGAAAGGGGTAGGACAGCTTTTATTCATCTCATTCTTGAGAGCTCAGCCTTCATGATCTAAACACTCCAAAAAGATGCCATAATTCATATGTCAAAGAACTTTTGACATATGAATTAATAGGATGGAAAAGGGACACAAACATTCAGATCACAGTACTCACGGAGGCTTGCTAACTGCTGAGTTTCTCTCATAGTGATAGGTCAAGATGCAACACCTTTTCCTTTACATTAGAGAGGATAGTTCAGTATACCTCATTCTGATTGACTTTTATAAATGTTACTAATATTATAAATATTTGATTGTTTATAAAGTGCTTTTCCCACCCTCTGGTGTCCATACGTGCAATTGTGGCTTCTAGTTAGTGGACATACAACTTCCTGTTTGTCAGGTCTTTCTGATATGGTGTTATCAATGTAGTCACCTAGCATGAGGCTCTGCAGAATTTCCAGACAATAAACATTAATGCATACTCTATTGTAATAGAAAGCAGGAGATAACAGAGCTCTGGAAAAAACTGTGAATATATCATTTTATCTATTCAAGTGCATGCAAACTGCTTCTGATGTACAACTGTGATGAAAATTAAAGAAAACCTATAATCTCATGTTAAAAGTCATTCTTTGAGAACTGGCTCATGTTTTGAAACTGAGTGAAAACTTGTTATTTTCCTTTGTGGTAGCTTATATCAGTCTTAATTTCTAGCTTTTGATCTTTTTATGTTGTAGAAGTCAATACATGTCCTTACTGTCTGAATATTTATTTTGCCCCTTGGCACACAATGATATCTTAAGTATCACTCCAAATCCTCCTAATTGCTCTTCCAGGCTTACTTTCTGTTAATGGAGATTATCTCTACCTTACATCAAAGGGTTTAGTGCCATTGTGTGACCTTTTCTATTCTAGAATTATTTAATCTCCACTGAAAATAATCTAGTTCCATGATAGCATTATCACATCCATCAGCTCTGATCTAAAAGAGATAACTACCACTGATATTCTTCATCATTTAAGAAAGGGAAATTTTCTGGACTGACAAGACTATCTCTTTGAAGAAACTTTGGTCAGCATCCTATAAGACCTTTTTTTCCACTAAGCCTCGACCTTGGCCCCTGTCTTGTCACTGGCCTGTCCAATTCAGCTGGTTATAGCAAAGAATTGTTTTAAGTCATTTTCCCAACCCTTGATATTTGATCAAATTGCTTATCACCCACCCTTGATAACTGACCACCTTGGCATGCCTTCAGCAAGAATCCAGCTAGGTTGGTTTAACAAGAATCTCCCTAACCTTGATGTTTTCTCTTAGTAATTTTCCATCCATTGAAGACCTCAATCTGATTCCTGGCTTTAAAGCTCTACTTGTCCTTGTGGTATTGAACTCATTTCAAGTATAGAAAATTTGAAACAATGAAGACTCTTTTTCCCTATTGTAATACTCACTGAATAAAAATGTCCTTACCACTTTGACTACTGTCCAACTCTGGTTCTCTCTAGAACCTTCCTATAGCATATAATTAGTTGGTAAATTATGTGATTGTACCTAAAATAATTTTTTTTGTACTATATGCATATTTTGACCATCTGTCAGTATTCTGTCAAGGAAGGTCTAAAATTTCCATTTCATTTACCATAAGCTGCCATCCCCAACTCCCGGGCCATGGTCCCCAACCGCTGGCTGCAGACTGGTATCAGTCCATGGCCTGTTAGGAATCAGGCCACAAGCAGGAGGTGAGTGGCAGGTGAGTCAACAAAGTTTCATTTGTATTTACAGTGCCTCCCCATTGCTCCAATCACCACATAAGCCCTGCCTGCTATCAGATCAGCCGAGGCATTAGATTCTCACAGGAGCACAAACCCTACTATAAACTGCACATGAAAGAAATCTAGGTTGCATGCTCCTTTTGAGAATCTAATGCCTGATGATCTGAGGTGGAGCTGAGCTTGTGATGCTAGCACTGGGGAGCAGCTGTAAATACAGATTATCATTAGCAGAGACTTTTGACTGCACAATAAATGTAATGTGCTTGAATCATCCCCGAACCATCCTTCCTACCCTGTCCATAGAAAAATTGTCTTTCATGAAACTGGTTCCTGGTACCAAAAAGGTGAGGACCACTGCTATAAGATATATTTTTCAAGTTTCATAAAACTATTCCAGGAAAATATTTGGACTCATTCCAGTCTTCCTAAATCATTAAAGGAATTCCTGTACTAAATACTACCTACTATCTAGCTTTGTATTTTCACCCAAACACCCTAAAGATTCATTCCCTGGCACATTTTCCCATTTTCTGTTACAATATATTAAAAGGTCCTGAATGTTCTTTGAGGAATAATGGCTTTCTCCCCAAAGGAAATACTACCCTATTTATCAATTTAAAATAGTGGTTGTCAAACTAAGTCATGCATCAGATTGACCTG
>CAUYSK010011887.1:0-21777 GCA_963575035.1 Avahi laniger | reverse complement strand
AGTGCCGTGGCGTCAGCCTAGCTCACAGCAACCTCAAATTCTTGGGCTCAAGCGATCCTCCTGCCTCAGCCTCCCGAGTAGCTGGGACTACAGGCATGCGCCACCATGCCCGGCTAATTTTTTCTATATATTTTCAGTTGTCCAATTAATTTCTTTCTATTTTTGGTAGAGATGGGGTGTCGCTCTTGCTCAGGCTGGTCTCGAACTCCTGAGCTCAAACAATCCACCTGCCTCGGCCTCCCAGAGTGCTAGGATTACAGGCGTGAGCCACCACGCCCGGCCCCTTACCCTCTTTCAATGGTAGACAACCCAAAAGTCTTGACCAATTTGGAAATCAGGATCTCTGTGTGATGGACAGTACTGTGTAAGAGATAGGAAAAACAGTTTGGTTTTCCCTATGTCCACACTCAATACAACACAGAACCCTTCACTTCTGGTAACCGAGATGTGTGGGGATTTCTGCCCACCAACAACCAATTCTTTAGCAGATATTGACTGCGTGTCCTGTAATTCAATTCAATTCTGGCATTATCCACCTGGAATTAGAGTCAGATACCGTAAGTTAAGGACTCAGTCCCACAAGACTGCTGCCCACTTCAGACGCCAATAGCAAGCCCCAGGTTGTGACCTATGCTTTGGACCAACCGGTTATAACTTGGAGGTTCCCACAATCCCCTCCTCAGGTTTGACTGATTTCCTAGAGTGGCTAATAGAACTCAAGGAAACACTTTACTTACACTTACTCATTTGTTATCAAGGATATTACAAAGGACACAGACGTACAGCCAGACAGAAGAGATGCATAGGGCAAGGCATGTGGGAAAGGGTATGGAGCCTGCCCTCTCTGGGCACACCATCCTCCACGCTCCTCCACGTGTTCAGCAACCAGGAAGCTCTTCAAACCTTGTTCTTTTAGGTTTTTAGGAAGACTTCTTTATGTAGGCATGATTGATTAAATCATTGGCCACTGATGATCAGCTGAACCTTCAGCCCCTCTCCTCTTCCTGGAGGCTGTGGGGTGGGGCTGAAAGTTCCAACCCTCTATCCACAGGGTTGGTTCCTCCCTAGCAACCAGCCCCATCCTGAGGCTATCTAGGAGCCCACCAAGAGCTGCCTCATTAGAACAAAAGATGATCCTATCACCCAGGAAATTCCAAGGGGTTTAGGAGCTCTGTGTCAGATGCTCCTATCACTCAGGAAATTACAAAAGTTGTAGAAGTTCTGTGCTGGGAACTGGAATCAAAGACAAAATATTAGAACAAAAGATTCTCCTAGTGCCTCTATTTACAAGGTTTAGTGACCTAAACACCACAAGGCCAAGTCATCTCTGTATCTCTCAACATACTCAGTATACAAGTGTAGAGCCGGAGCAGAATATCCACTGTAAACAGCATCGGAAAGGAAGAGAATAGAAAACAGCACAGTCACTGGTCTGAAACAACGATTGATCCACCTGGACAAGGTTTCTAAAAACTCCCTACTATTATAGAGGAAAAAATTCCTTGGTCATTTCATCCGTTAGACCCCAGCTCTGCTTTCTGGAAGAATGATCCCTATTCATTGTTTCTTGGGTTCTCAGGTTCACTGTTGGTCCATACTTCATCTTTGTATTATATAAGTTAGAAAAGGGTGGCCCTCTAGGTGGTTGCATCCATACTGGTGCATGGCTTTGGCAAGCAGATAGTGCCTTTGTGCTCATGAGGAAAAGACGACCCTTCTCCAAGGTACACCAGCCCTGTGGCAGAGTGAGTGGCTTGGAGAGTGGAGTGCAGGCTGGATTTCAGCTTCTGCTCACCATTCAGCCGAATGTCTTTGTGCAGTGCTCAACATGCACATCTGTAGGCGGCCCTGGTTCCCCTGTCATGGGAATTCTTCTTTCTTTGTAATCCTCTGTGAACATAGCTGAGGTCTGTTCAGAGGAGAGGATTCTCTTCCTGGACTGAACAACTTCAGCAGCTCCCATCCTGGGTTTGGGGACCCTGGGATTGTATTATATTAGAGGTTTAAGAGGCGTGGGCTGTAGCAGAGTCAGGAAATGAATGACATGACCCAGGAAGAGTGTATAGTAAGAAAAGAAAAGAGCCTCAGACCCCTGAGAAACACTAAGATTTAAGAGGTTGGTTAGAAGTGAGGTATCACTGAAGAATCCTGAGAAGATAGGAACAAAAAGAAAGACAAGAGGAAGAAGAGAGTGGTACTACCAAAATGAAGAGAAGAGATTTTTTTATTTTATTTTATTTTATTTTTTTATTTCAGCATATTATGGGGATACAGATGTTTAGGTTATGTATGTTTCCCTTGCCCCTCCCTCCCCCCCAAGTCCGAGTTTCAAATAAGTCCATCCTTCGGGTGGTGCGCATTGCACTCTTTGTGTGTGCATATACCCGTCCCCTCTCCCTCCTCCCCCTCCCCCCTCCCGAGAAGAGATTTTAAAGCAGGGATTCATCAATATGGTAAGAAAGTGTTAAAAGTCAAAGTAAGATGAAAACACTAATGGCCATAGAATTTGGCCTTTGACTTCAAATTATACTTTGACCCCCCTTATGGCAATTATCTTACTTTATCTTATTTCCTTGGGGAGGGAGTGTGTGAAGGAATGTGGTATTTTCCCCCAATTTTTCTAAAAGATGGTAATTTCTTTCTCTGTGGTGTTTGATTTTGCTGAGCAATCCTTCTTCTCTGATGCTGTCCTCCTTCAGCTACTGGTATAAACTCTTGTTTTCCTTCTACCTCCCTGACAGCTCCTTCTCAGTCTTGTTGGCTGGGTTCCCCCTCGCTATCCTTCCTAGGGCTTGGTTGTGTACCCCACAAAGAATAGGCCACTGCTCTTTCAGCCATGTACCCCCCATTGACAACGACATTCCCATGGTGATACCTGCAAATTTATCAGTGCCTCCTAACTTGTCTCTTGAGCTGCAGACATATTTTGGATACATCCATTTGGGTGGCCCAGAAGTATCTCAGATTCACTGTATTAGAACAAAGAACCCACTGAATTTAAGCAAGAAAACAAAATTATTTGTGCATGTAACTGGACATTCCAAGCTCTGTAAATAGCAAATTGCAGGCACTCCTGGGTCCAGGGTTTTAAGCTTTGTCCTTGGGGTGCTCTTTGTGTCTCTGTTTCTCTTTGCATATTTCTCTCAGTGTCTCCTTCCCCTTGGCTTTAGTTGCATACAGGGTTTCTCCACTCAGTGGCAAGATGGCCCTTGCAACCTCAGCTTACAAGCTACCAATTTAGCAACTTCAGATGAAGGAAGATTTTAAAAAAATAGCTATGGAAGGAAAGCCTCCAGGAAGTTTCCTGGTGGTCCACCAAAGCCACGTGCTTGCTGCTAGCCCTTCACTTTGGTTGGAGTAGGGTGGCTGGCATGTCAGCATGGCTGGCATCTTCTGGGAAGGGCTGAGTGGATAGGACAAGGTTAGGTCCCTGAGCCCTGCTATGTGGGTTCTGTCCCATTCCCTCCAGCTGAACAGGATTTCTTGGTATTTTTCTCTGGTTCCTTAAAGACTGTTTTATGTTAGTGTTCTGTTGCACACAGCATTTTCTATGCTTTCATCCTGATTCTTTCTGCCAATTCCCACTCATCCTTTATACCTGTGTTGAGTCACCTCCTTTGAGAAGCCTTCCTTTGTGTTCTCACTAGATGACATGCTCCTGGTAGTGATTCCATGAGGCCTTGGGAGTGCCTCTGTCCCGGCACCTACCATACTGTTCTGTAATTATGGATTTTCCTGTCTTTCCTCTGTTCTGTGAGATCCTTCAGGATTGGGACCATCTCTTTGTGTATCCACAGTGCCAAGTCGAGCCTAAATATGTTGAATTACATTGAACCAGTGATTGAATTTCAACAAAGTAGTGGAACACAGCAGTAAGCAATCACATTGCACTTGTTAATGAAAACCTGTATCTTTGACTCAAAGACAGTATGGGCCTTGCAAAACAAATGCCACCATTTTGGGAGCCACTATAATGGCTGTGATGAGAGTGGATAGTAGAATCAGACCGACTTGAGTTCAGATTATGGTTTCATCTCTTACTACCTTTTCAAACCTTAGGCAATTTACTCAATTAACTGAGCCTTGGGTCCTTATCTGTAAAATGAGAATAAGTAACATCTACATCATAAAGTTGTTGTCAGGATTAAAATGAGGGAAAACACATGTAAACAGCTGGTAGAATGTTACACAGAAGCTTAACACACATTATGTCCTTTTTACTTCCCTTTTAGGTAGGTAACTATCCTCGTTGGGGCAGTCTTAAGTTATTATAGCTCTTGTGTTACTTTATTGTATTTATTAGCATTTTTACTCTAAACAATATCCTGGTTGGGACAATAAATTATATTGTTACCCTATTAATGAGCCTTGACATGCCCTCTAACCTGCTGCCAGCTGTGCAAACCTGACTTCTGATAAAATGACAATGGGGAGCAATAATCTCAAATTAGACAACTTAAGGTAAGGAGCAAAGGCAATCGAAAGCCATAGTCCCAAGATAGGCGCATCTGTACACAGCAGAGACCACCATAGCCATAGTGGCACTTACATGCATCTGAGGGGTAAGTCCAAATGTTATCAGCCAGCAAATGGCATTCGGAGCCTTTGCTTTCTTAAATGGGACAGAGAGAGTTGCAGCTCTTTGGCTTTAAAATACTAATTTCATTTCCTTTTCCCCAACCCACCTCTTTCAGAACTTCAACTGTCTGTTGGATGTTTCCTGCCTGGAATTAAAATTACTTCCACTCAGCACTCAATCTTTAGTCACTCAGTTTTTATTTTTATTTGTATAATAGTGCTTAAGTTACAACATTATTTGACTCTAAAAGAAGCACCTTTCTATTATTATAATTTAGCATTTGTTACTACCCTAGACATTGAGTTCCTCAAGGATGGGGACCATGTTTTGCTGTCATCGGGTCTCTATTAACCACTGCCAGTGACTGGCACATACTAGATACTTAACACATGTGTATAGAAGGGTGAAAAATGAATATGAATGAGATGACCCAAATTGCCCTTCGCCTTGAGTGGATTTGCCAGACTGTCATGGGCTTTGTGCCATTCTTCCAAGGGCCCCGTGGATGCAGGGGATGGATTCTTCTGGAAAGTGTCCCAGGAAATGGGTGGTCTGGGATGGAGATGACTTAGTGACTTGGTAAGAATTTTCTGAGGCTTATTTCAGGACATTGGCCACCACTTCCAGGAAACCAAACTGTTAATTGCCCAAATGAAAGCCTCTTGGAGAGAATTAATATTTATTAGCAGTTGTTTGGGGAAAGAAAAAAAAGCAACCATGAAATGATTTTCTCATCTCTCCTGGTGGTAAAGAGGCAGAAGCCTTAGAGATAAGAAATTTGAATGGGTGAAACAAGAATTGAAGGGATAGTTGAATGAAGTAAGCAGGAAGGGGAGTTATCCATCCACACACAAATAATCTGCACATCTGGTTGGTTCACCAGGCTTAGAATGGATCCCATGATTCAGACGTTGCCAGCATTCCTATTCCTTGTGCAACAGCAAGGTCCAGTTACTCTGATTTTTCACTATATGTGGCCCATGTTAGTCAGGGTTTGGTTAGAACAGAAGCTGCTCTAGGTATTTCAAATAGGAAGAGGTTGAATACAGGGAATTAGAGATTTCCACGGCAACTGGAAAATGGAGATTTCTGCTTTCAGAAAATCACAAAGTGCAGGGGTCTCAGGGAAGCTCTCCCACTGACCCCAGCAGCTGCCTCTCCACGGTGAGTTATTTCCAGGAGGCTTCCCAGAGGTGCTGGGAGCCGTGGTTGATGATTCAACATTTTGCAGTACCAAAAAGGGGTGATTCCCAGGGTGATATGCCAAACGTTTCCCTTCTGCCAATGCTCACATGCTCGCAAACAGCTCTCCGTGGGAAATAATGAAAATTTTAAAAATCACTTTAATTCATTGTCATTTACCAAAACAATCATTTACCACATTTTTGGTTTGTCATTACTGTTATTTTTTTCTATTTTTGTTTTTTGGATAGTATTACTATATTATTAGTACTGTATATTTTTTCTCTTAATATTATCCATAGGCATTTTAATGTTATTATATTTGTAAAATTTTAATACCCAAGAAATAATCAGTTGAGTGAATTCATTATTGTTTATTTAATCACTTTCCTAGTTTTGGATGTTTAGATTGTTTCCAATATTAGGCATCATAAGCCTTCTTTTTCCTTTGGAAGTCGGCTGGTAGGTTGGGTCCTGAGTGAGTCTGGGCTTGCATTCCCTCCTTTCTCTCTCAGCCCTGATACAAACAAAAGGTCTGGAGGGTATTGTTGACTCAGGACTGTTAGTGCACAGCACAGCTCTCAGTTTGTTGGCCAGGCTGGACATGTTTGCCCCACAGGAACGCGCATGTTAGTGCAGAAGAAAGAATACAGGCCTGGGTGGCAAAGAGGAAACCTGGCTTGTAGTCCTGGCTCTGCCACTTAGCTGCTGTGTGACACTGAACATGTGTGTTCACCTCTCTGATCCCTAGCTTTCCCTCACTGGAGAGCCAGACCAGTTAGTCTGTGCACCCCTCCAGCTCTGCTGTTCTTAGATTTATCTCATCCCTAACCTGCCTTGGTATGAAGAACAATCTTGCTGCTCTCCTCCCATTATGATTTGCCAGGCTGACTTTTCTTTTTGGGGATGTCACATGGCTCAGCTCAGGGTGGAGATCCCCTTCCACACTTCCCTGCCGTTGCCCACGCTGTTTTCTCCACCTGCATTGCCTTTTTTCCCAACTCAGAGATGATGTTTGTGCAACACCCTGCTCCAAGTGCCCATTTTGCCTTCCCTTCTCCTATTCATAATCTGGGCTGTGGTGCAAATGTTCCCTCTTGAAGAAGTCTCCTGTAATTGTGCGTGGGCCGCTGCAGCTCAGTGTACTGGTCCCTGAGGTCTTTACCACACCACACTGTGCCTTTTGCCCTTGCCCTTGTGAACTCCCTGAGGTACACATCATGTCTCACTCATCTATAGCAAGGTGCCTGACACATAGGGGGTGTTCCACGACTGTGTCGCATAAGCAAATAAAAGTGCACCATCCAGAGCAAACTCGCTTTTTGTTGACAAGTCTGAGACTGGCAGAATAAGCACAAGCCACCCTTCCTCAGCTGAAAAACAGGAAAGTGACTTGTGTTGGTTTCCTTTCTTTCCTTGTCAGAGCAGGATGCACATTTTTAGTGCAGAGTTTCAAGCTGTAAGGTTTTACCTTATCAGCAATATCCATTTCCAGCATCTCTTTAAATGCTAATTAGGCTCTCCCCAGGGATAACTCACAGAATGATTCAGTTTCACTCTGAATAATCTTCATCCTCTTTGTGCAGGGATATGCAAGTATGGAGTGAGGCTGTTACCCGAATACGTCTAAGTCCTCCGATTAGCCATCGGCCATCAGCTCGCTGATGTCTGTCGCATTTCGGTTCCCTCCGCCTGCTGCCTTCGCAGCTCACCCCCTTATTTTGAGAAAGCGCTGCTCTAGCGCACCTCCCTGTGTGGAGGCAGGAGTAGAAATAACAGTGCACGGCATTAACTCATTTAATCTCCATGGCCACCTTTTTGGGTAAGTTTTTTCATTCCCATTTGAACAGGAAGTTGAGGAAACTAAGACACAGAGAATTTTATTAAACTTACCCAAAGTCACAAAGACTAAATGGCAAAAGTGGGATTCAAACACGAGCCTGGGTCCAAACTCCCTGCTAGTCCATGGGACTGCCCAGATAGGAAAACCAGCAACCACCCTTTATCGAGGACATCCCAGGGCCAGATTCTGTACTAAGTAATGCTTTCTACGTATTATTAATAACTCATTCACTTTAAATGAACCCTCACAAAACCCTATGAGGCAGGTACATTAGTCCCATTTTGCAATAAGGTGAAGAAACTGGTATATAAGAGATGGCAGCTTGTGCAAGGTCAGGGGGCTAATAAATGGCCCCACCTGACTGTCTGACTTAAACTCGTCTCTGCTTGTGCCTCTTCCTACTCTGCCTGGTGTTTCCTTCCCTCACTCAAAGGCAAGAGCTGTGTTCAGGTCACCATGTGGTACTTGTCTGCCCCATTAGAAATGATTTGGAACAGTGTGTAGCTGGTCACCGAAGCCCTGCCAGGAGGGACTCTGTGGACACTGGGACTCGCACTGCAGAAATCTCTTGTCAATGGGCCACAGGTCGTGGTCTGATGGACAGCACACAGCTATTCCCTCAGTAGTTCTTGAAGCTCTTACTTGAATAGAATTTTTTCCCTTCACAGGGGAAAGAGTTTATTATTAATTTACCAAAAGGTGCCAACTGTTGAATAGAATTTTCCCTTGTGCAGACTGCTCCTTCCGTGCCCTGGTGCTTGGAGCGCGTTGAGATTACTCCCCTGGATGACAGCAGTGCCTCCTAACTGGCCTCCCAGAACCCTCTCTTGCCTCCCTCCAGCCCATTCACCACACAATGGCCAGAATAATCATTTAAAAACACAAAGTTGGTGATGCCACTCGTTCCCTGGAAGCCCTTTCGTGGTTCCTCATCACTCTTAGGATGGTGGCCAGAATCCTTAATTTCGCCGTGGCATGCGGGTGCCTGTCTGGCCTCATTCTGTGCTTCAGGCACACTGACCTTTCAGTTCCCTTATTTGCTTTTTTCTACCTTAGGACTTTGCTCACAGTGTTCCTTTATTATGAAATGTTCTCTATGCCACCCAGGCCAAATCTTCGTCTTTTAAATCCTGACTTAAATGTCCCTTCTTCAGAGAATAATTCCTAATTCCTGAAGAGCTAAATCAGTTTCTCTTGTAGCTCCTTGTACTTTTCCTTCACGATATTTACTGTAATTTATCATCACATCTTTATTCATGTAAGCAATGTTTTAGTGTTGCTTTCTCATCGGAATATAAGTCCCTGAGGGGGCAGAGGACTCCCAGCTCCCACCGTGATGCCGTATGTGTAATAGGCCTTGACCCGTATTTGTTGACTAAAAGTTGGATGTCAAGGATTAGATTATTCATCCCTTGAAAGCTCTCTCTTGGTGATACCTGAATTTTTTCCAAGCCTGATTTTCCAGAAGATTTTCTTGAATACTTTTTTTATCCAAATAAAGTTATGCTTATACTCTAAACATCAAGGGCTATGGGAAACACACAACTGAAAAGAATTTTTGCCTGTTATTAAATTACAGCTAATGAAGTAAGTGACACGTTGATCTTATAGCTCGCATATGTGAGGCTGTACATTGCATACTAATTTCTGCTCTAAATCAATTAAAGTCCTATGGAGAAAACTCATTCCTGCTTTAGAGCAGATCTAAGAGAAATGCTTGGAAAATCGTGGGAGACCTTTGGGCTCTTGATGGGAGACTGGCAGGGACAGAGGGAGGGAACCCGCAGGTCCCTCAGCTCTGCTCTCACCCAGTCACGGCAGGGGGAGGCGTATGAATAAGATCTGGGTTTCAAAACCTTAATCAACTTGGATTGTGGAACTCACAATCCACTGTGAATCTTCTTAGCCCGTAGGAGAGGCAGATAACAAGAAAACAATAGGATTTCAGGGATTTGGTCTAAACAGGGTCTCAGAGCTGTCCCATGGTTAATACAGCTTCAATGCAGTTTTCTTTTTCTCCAGCTACATTACTCAGGTGGGGAGAATTGCTATTGATAATGAGGACCTGGAGGCCTTATATCATCCTCAGATACCTGGGAATGGCTTGATTGGATGCAGAATGCTCTACTTACTTAGGCAGGAAAGTAAAATCTATACTAAGATTCAGGAAAACTTTACATATTTTTGTTGCTAATTGCTATCCCAATTGTTATACCAGCGTTTCTTCAATTAATGATATACAAAGGGGAACCAGACACGGGGTCTGTCCTTGAGCCCTGCATCCAGTAAATAGAGTAGAAAGTGCTCTAGGCCAGGCATGATTATGGGTTTGGAGGTGCTGTAAAACATATCCCACCTGCTACTACATATGTGTGTCTCTTTTGTGCTAACTGGGCTTTATTGGACTGTAGCCTGAAAGGATAAGTTAATTTAATCTATAGGAAAACGTCCTGTATGCAGCATGAGAGCTCTCTGAGGATATTCTCGCTGCTAATCACTTATGGAAGAGGCAGCATTCTGAGATGGAAAAGTGAAACTTGGAAGGCTTTAGGCAGGAGGGATAGAGAATTTCAGTCTCTCTCAAGGCCTGTCTTGGGTCTACTTAAGGTGTTAAGATTTCTGACCCACCTGAGGATACTTGCCATGTGTCAGGCATTCTTCATATAGTACTTCTTTTAATCCTCCCAGCCATAAACTGGAAGGGCTTATTATTTCCATTTTTACAGCAGGGTAAACTGGACGCTGAGAGATTAAGAGTTTCATAGCTAGAAATAAATGGTCCTGGATTCAAAACAAGGTCTGTTTTTTACACATAGCCTGTACTTTGACCTATGGAACTATTACACGTTCTGAGTGGTGGGTGTGAAACAATGACGTGCTGGTAACTGGTAACAACCAGCTCTTAAAAATAAATAAATAAATACATAAATAAATAAATAACACTTTTTTAAAAACTAATTTTCATGGTGTAAATACTCCCACTATGACTAATTTCAAGCTACCAACATGAAGCCACTCACGGCACAAGGAATCGGGAAGAGATACAGTTGGCAGCTGGGATGAGCTGGCTCTAACACACTTCTGCATTCAAGTCACTCACACCCTAAAAACAAGCTGGAAGCTGCGCTGAGGTAGAGCCTACAAGCTCTGGCAGATAGAGCCTGCTAAACAGCTGAGTGAAACCTGGACAGTGCAGTTACATACTGCTCTCTTCTTTGTTTTCTACAAGTCTTCAATGAAGCCCTGAGTGAAGGCCTCTCCTTGCTCAGCTCTACCAAAGGGATTCAGGAAAGGGGAAAAGCCCCACCCTACCTGTCTACGGCAGTGGCAGAGGGTGAGTTAGACATCCCAACGGCACAGGAAATCTTGGGGGTTCAGGGGCAGTGGTTGCCCCTCCTCTTGAAAGCCTTTTTCCGTTGTCCATTATGAAGGAAGATAGCAATTTTCCCCTAAATAAGCTTTGAAAATGTTCTCTGAGATGACTGAGCTCTGTCTTCCTTGTTTCCCTCATTGTACATGGCCACCTCTTGATCTTCAACCCCAAGGTCATCATCATCCTTGTTTTTCCATTATTGGAAGCTTTCCCTTGCACGTGTGAACCTTGGACTGCCTGGATCAGAATCACCTGGGGTGCGTGAGGCAAATGCAGATTTCAGGCCCAGGAATCCACATTTAACCCGCCCATCAGTTGATGATCATGCTTAATGTCTGAAAGCCATTTCTCTAAATGATATTTTCTAAAATGTCTCTAGCAGAACCAGAGGTAATAGATGTTAATAAGCATTATGTTAAAAAAAAAAAAAAAAGGAGCACAAAAGAGGGACCCATGGCAAGGGAGTCTGCAAAGAGCTCAAAATCAAGCTGTGGCTTGTTCCTGTATAACCCTTGAGCTAAGAATGGTTTTGACATTTTTAAAAGGTTGTACAAAAAATAAAAATAAAAAATATGCAACAGAGACCACATGCGGCCAGCACAGTCTAGAATATTTATCATCTCACCCTTTACAGAAAAAGTTTGGTGACCTCCATTCTATGGTCAAATGGAATTCAGAAAGTGTTAAAAAAGATTTAATTCTTCTGGGGTGCTGTTTCATGATTAAATGCTGAGTGTGTTCAGTTAGTGAAAATTAATTAAACAGTACCATTATGTACATTATATTTCAATCCAAAGTTTAAAAAACATTGAACAAATTTCTTGACTGCAAGAAGATTTGGCAGCTTTAATATGCCAGTGTGCACTGGGATTCATTAAGGAGAATACACAACATTTTTCAGTTTTATTTGAACACAGAATCCCTCTGCTCTGTATTTTTTTAAATAGAGCATACTATGGAATTAATATTCTGAAGAATATGTTCAGAGAAATACTTTTCTAAACAAATTAATTCCAATCCAGATTTGGTTCCCTTGAATCATTCATCGTAATATTTTCCTTCATCTTGGTCAGGAATGCAATTCCTTCTCCTCTTTCTTATAACCCCATGGGTTCAATCCATTCTTCCTGGCTTTCTGTTTAAGACTTCTTTCTTCCATAATCTATCTACTGTCTCCTACATCAATCACAATCTTTCCCTTCAGAATTCTTAGAGCATTTATTGTTTGTTTAGTAAAACTATGACTTTTGCAAACTCCTAGAAAATGAAGAGTTCCAGAAAATGCTATTTCCTGGCTATCTGAAGGTTAGCATGAAAACATGATTTACCTAATTCTTTTGGACAGAAAACTTTTGAACTGTACTGAATAATTCACTGACTAATTAAAAAGAGAACACAACATAATTTAACCTATTTTCATGACATGACGTAGAGGGAAGACCATTGAATGGAAAAGTTGCGTTTCTGGCTCAGGTCTACCACTAACGAAGTGGGAGGCTGGAGAAATGCACTTTTCCACCCTGGCTTCTGATAAAATAAAGTTATTGGCCTAGATGTCCTTCAAGGTTCTTTGCAGCTCTAATATTCTGGGATGGTCTGGGATCATAGAATTCCAGGAAAGGGAGTGAGATGAGGCAAGTTCACTCAAGTTTATATTAGATTTATATCTGATGATTTCCCATTAGCCACACATATCAATTAGTATTACTAAATTGTGATTATAATACAGATTTTAAAAACATTCTAATTGATACTTAATCTATTTGGTGAACAAACTCATACTTTTATATAGCAACAGATTAAAAATCAAAGATTTTCTTAATCCTGTTAAGTGGATTTTCTTCCTCATGAGTGAGTCTGGCAAGCCTTTGATCATGGACTTGAACAGAATGTTGGTCTTTTCATGCCTTTTAGGAAAGCCCCAGCCGTCTGAGACTCTCTGCCCCCGAGGTCTCACAGACCTGATTTGATCATTCCTAATTTGTCTCCCAGATTAAGCTATTGACTGTGGAAGTGAAAAGAGTTGCTTTTTACTTTACAAAAGGACATCAACTTCAATTCTGTGGGTTTCTATTTATTAATTGATGCCACTGGCACAAAAACTGCAGCTAGGTTCTCACTGCGCCTCCAAATCCTACTATTGTTGATAACTGAGTTTCTGCTGAATTCCCAACAGAGGCTACTCTGCTTGGTAGATCTATTTCTCCTCAAGCTTCCACCCATACAACCTTCTTAGCCTAGCAAGGGGCCATACTTTGCTATCTCAAAGCTCCTAAAGCACCCCCATCCTCATTCATTCATTCATTTAACATTTCTGGAATGTTCGGTCTGTCAGGTACTATGAGCAGGGCACAGTCCTTTCCCCTCAAAGCACTCCCACTCTGGTGGGGAGTCGGAGGGGTAAATACACCAAAAAATTGTATACTTTACAAGTCTGTGAGTACCAGAGAAAAAATATTTAGTTTGCTTAAATAGGAGACTAGGCCCACTTCCTTTGGCCTCTTACTTCAGCAATGTTGCTTTTGAGTTCCTTTCTTTTTATTTTCTTTCGTCCCACAGATTTGCTCAAATCTTATCTTTCTTTAACACACATATGTACACAGACACAGATACACACACATCCCCCACTTTTCACTCCACTCTGCTTTAAGCTTGTACCTCATGGTTATCAGAACCTAGTTTCTAAAATTCTTGAAATAACAATTTGTCTCACTTCTTTTTTTACTTCTTCACCTCCTATGCCCTCCATTTTATTGAAATCTAACTTGAGAAAAAATGAAAAAGGGTGTGTGTGTTTGGGTATATCATCTGCTATGGTTTGAATGTCTGTGTTCTCTACAAATTAATATGTTGAAAGCTAATTTCCAATGCAAGAGTATGAGGAGGTGGAGCTTTGGGGAGGTGATAGGTCTCGAGGGCAGAATCCTCATGAACGGGATTTTCACCCTTCTAAAAGGGGCTCCCGAGAGCTCCCTCACCCTGTCCACCATGTGAACTTAAAGTGAGAAGACAGCTGCCTATGAAGCAGGAAGTGGGCCCTCACCAGACACTGAATCTACCAGCACCTTGATCTTGGACTTCCCATCCTCCAGAACTGCGAGAAATAATGTGTTGTTTACAAGCCACCTAGTCTATGGTGTTCTTTAAAAGCAGCTCGACTGGACTGAGTCCATCCACCTTTTAAACATTTTAATCTAAAACCTATAAATCAACTTTTCTTGGTCTACCCAACTGAATTTTTGTCTTCTTCCTTATTTATTTGCAGCTCATGTGGATTCAATTTCTCCCTGAATATATTTAAACTTACTTAAAACGAGTCTGTCATCTTTTCTCGGAACAATTACATAAGGCTAATGGGCACTTTAATTCAAAGATCATGGCAGGAAGTCAGCAAAGGCCATGGGGATGCCGATTTGACGAAAAGGCTGAAACAGAAATCCATTTTCCTTTATCCTTACTCAGAGAACAAATGTGCAGTACTATGAAAGCAGAAGAAGAAAATGAGAGAGAGAGAGAGAGAGATCCACAGTGTCAGGGAAAAATGCCATCAGGGCTGTGTGTACTGTCTTTGCAGAGGATAAGCTATTGTTCCAGCTATTTACAAACATTTGATAGGTGTTACTATGTCTAGGCATCGGAGATACTGAGATGTAAGCAACGTTTCCTGAATTCATGGGTTTACATTCTGGGGAGACAAATCAAAATGTCAGAGATTGCAATTTAGCAGTTTGCCAGAGGCCAGGAGGGAAGAGTGGAGAGGTCACCAAGTGAAAAGAGAGTGTGACATAGGCCTGGATGGGTAAGGTGTCTTGAACTGTGTCTTGAAGGATGAAAGAAGCCCAGGCAGCTGAAGGAGAAAGGAAATTCTAGGAAGAGTGAATGGGATGTCTAAATGCACAGAAGAGACCTGAGAAGGTGGTGCATTCAGGCAACTATATCTTGTTTTACTGCTTGTTGTGACTGAAGCTTAGGATGGAGAAGTGCTCTAGGCTGTACAATGAATAGCTTTAAGGTCCATACATAAGAAATTGGGTTTCTGTCCTTTAGTAATAGGAGCCACTGAGGGGTGTTAATCTGGATAGTACAATGTTAGAGTCATCTCTAACATTGATCACTATGAGCCATCTTTTCCCTACCTTACCTTTAATATTTCTCCCTAATCTCTTTATAGATGTTCCTTCACTCACAGTTGGGTTACATTCTGATAAACCTATTATAAATTGAAAATATTATATGTAGAAAATGCAATAAATAAACCTACTTCCTCTGGTTGATAAGGAAAAAAAAATTATACCTAATCCTACTGAACATCATAGCTTAGTCTAGGCTGCCTTAAATATGCTCAGAACACTTAGACCAGCCTATGGTTGGACAAAATAATCTAACACAAAGCCTATTTACAATAAAGTATTTAACTTATTGAACCCTATGCTGAAAGTGAAAAATAGAATGGCACACTGCTGCTGCTGTCCAGCTATGTGAGAGTCTTGTACTGTGGATGGCTAGCCTGGGAAGAGATCAAAATTCAAAATTCAAAGTATGGTTTCTACTGAATTCATATCACTTTTGCACCATTGCATAGCAAAAAAATCATTAAGGATCTGTACTGAGATTCTTGTTCTTTGTTGAACTATGATACCTTTGTTCACAGTTTTCCTTTATCCAACCTCACCCAAACTTGCTGTTCTTCTTGGTTCTCTTGTTCAAAGACGAATTCTGCCATCCCTCCCTCTCTAGACCAGAAATCTCTCTTATCCCCCACATCTAATTTTGTTGTTCTGATTCTTTCATATTTCTTACATTCATTTTCACGTTATCTCCCTGATAGATTTTCTGATTTTATTTAGGTTCTCATCGTTTCTTTTCTGGGTTAATGCAACACCCACTGAACATTGGATATCCTTTGTACTTCTGCTGGTGTGAGCCCTATGAAATAGGATTTGGTCATTTTATGTCCCTAGTTAAAATCACCACTCTCCAGAAAGCATATTCCTGCAGCCCCTGCTGAATGGGCAGACAGAGATCATTGGTCCAGGGTGTGGAGAGAATTAGACCCTGTCTCCCAGGAAATTGGAATGGACCTCAGAACCATGAGCCAGCCTCTGTGAGCACCTGAACAGAGCACTAAGAAAAAATAGGACCTGGCAGCCATGTTTAGCTTGTTTACAAGAGGAACAAGAAAAATTGCTCTACAGAGAAACGTGCAGAGGGAAGAGGTGGTAAGAGAGCATGTGGCCCAGAGATGGGGTGGCTCTGTGGCCTGGTTTGGAGAGTATGTGTTTACTTCCTGGAGCCAGGCCTTCCTGGGGCCTGTCTGCATTCCCCTGCCTTTGAGTTTGTGTTGATAATTCTTTTTAAAAAAATAAAAATAAAATATTTGCCTTTTGCCTAAAGTTATTTAAGTAAGTTCTGTTTCTTACACCCAAAGACCCTTAAATGGGAGACCAATGGAACTCAATTCACATTTGGGCCCACGTCACCCTAAAATATGTGGTTTCCCTATGCCCAGTAGCTTGCCCTGGATAGTATAGATCCAAATACTATCTTGAATTGAAGCAGACTCTGGCACACTTTTCATGGCAGTTCATTGTCTCTCCAGGATCGTGGCCTAGAACTGAAGCTCACAGTTTGGGGCAGGCTTCTAATGCACCCGCAGCTCTTCTTCATCATAAATGGATGGCTGCTATTGCCACACAGAGCAGCTGATAATGTCAGGGGTTTTGGATAGCTCCATGGAAGTCACATTTCACAAAAGCTTGGACATACATTCATTCACTGAAGATTAATCTAATTGCTACTATTTGATAGAACTGTGTTTGGCATTGCAGATACAAAGAAAATGAAATATAATTGCTGACCTTGAAGGATTCTTAGGCTTTTAGGGGATAGATAAAAATTAAAAAAAGAAAGCAGTCATATTATTGGTGATGAAACTAGGCCTCGAATATGGGATATGATTTAATCAGATTTCATTGTAATATCTCTGTTCTTTCCATGTTGAATAAATATCTTATTTGGGCACTAAACCATTCTAAATCCTTTGGGCCAACTCGAATACATGATGGTGGAAAATTAGAGGTTTGCGTTATTAAATTAAAAGAAAATATGGAACCCAGAATTCTTGGAAATTGCATAAGCATTAAGATTGCCAGCCATTAGGCCTACTTTGGGCAATAACAAATTGAGTTCTACAAGGTCATCCTCCTTAGTGAAAATGAAAAAAAATCAATGCAAAATACTCCCCAAATTGTCTAATCAGTTGATTTCTGGTAACAGTGAAATGCAATAACTAGGTCAACAACATGTTATCAATCTTAGGAAGGCCACACAAGACTATTAGTATCCTGATTTTATTGCTTTCTGTTAAATCTGGGCAAAGTATATTGTAAAATAAAAGTAAAGTGTCAGCAGAAAGGGAATAAGACCTGCCAAAGGAATGATGTGAAAGTTATGATAATAGCTCGGCTAGATTGTGAGATAGTGAAGGCAGGGAGGACAGACAGGAAGGAGGCATTTGAAGGTTTGTCAGCTTTGTTGTGGGAAGACTCAGACTGAATTACACCACTGGCTTTCCTCGTTCTCCAGCTTACAGAAGGCATGTCATGGGACTTCTTGGCCTCCATAATCATGTGAGCCATTTCCTATGGTAAATCTCCTCTTACCTATTTACGTATATCCTATTGCTTCTGTTTCTCTGGAGAACCCTGCCTAATACGGTGATGCAGCAACTTCATCTCTGTTTTTCCCTTCACCACTGTCTTCCTATTTTGTTCCTAATTCTTTCTTTTTTTTTTTCTCTCTGCCTTTTTCCTTCAACTTTGCTTTTGGCTTCCACTTACTCATGAGTCCTGCTCCCTAACAGCTTCTGCCTCTTGTTTCCTCTTTACCCCTCTCTCATTCTGCCAATCCTAATCTCTGTTCACTTTCACTTATTTCTTTGTTTGCACGTCTGACATCAAAATTTTACAAGAGTGGACTTAATGGATTGGATTAGCTAGTAACCATTGAGTATAAAATATCTTTGTTGGGCAGTGCTTTTGACTGGTTGCTGGCCAATCTAACCATAGTTATCTTTGGGCCAGGTATGCATCCTTAGTTCAGGAGGTCATGCTTAGAGCCTGAAGTTATATGATTCAAAGTATGGAAACCAAGGTGTAAGGAAACACTCAGAAGAAAATGTGTGTAAGACTTTTCATGGTTTTGGTTGGATAGTCCAATATAAACACTAAGAGGAAAGGTATTATGAAATTACATATTATGTACATTTTACATCTGAGGCATTGGAGGCTTAGAGACATTAAATAAATTTCCCAGAGTCATGCAGCTTACTGGTATCAAACTTATGTGTTTCAGAGCCAAAATTTTATCCTAGGAGTTGAGTACAGGACATTTCGATCCTGTTATATTGACTTGTATTTGGACTCCATGGGTATTCTGATCTAGCTGTTTTGGCCTTGAATATACTTAATGTTCATAATTTTAAAAAATAAATCTCTAAAATCAAGACTATGCTTTAGTGAATGAATGTCTATTAATAAAATCATTTTTCTTTTAGAGTGTTCTGTACTAATCCAACTTAATTCCTTGATGAATTTTCTATCTAGTACAGTTAAAAAAGTTATCATTTTACTTTTATTTTACTGATATTGATTTAGATTAATCTTTCTGGGTACATTTTGACAGTAAACTTTAATGTAGCCATTAGTTATTATTATTATTGTCATTTGTTGTTTTCTTGTCAAAATTTTTTGATCATTGTTTCTCCCATTTCTTTTTTCTTTTTGGCCTTTATAGTTACTAAATTTAACTTTTCCAGATGAAATTTTTTAAATATAATTTTTATAAGATATTATTCTTTTATTAGTTTTTCTGTGTGTGGTTTTAGCTATTGACAGTTTTATTTTGTTGTTGTAATTATTGATAATTTCTTCTAAACAGATTTTGTTCTAAGACCATTTTTATGCTTTTTGCATTTTACAGTATGCTCAATAATACGTGATTCTTTTGTTAATTTTTACCTACAACAAATTTTAACCTATAGAGTTTTCATTGTTGTTAGTTTCATTATTGTATTTTATGGTAATTTTATCAATAATGCTTATTACAAATATGAAAAAAATGCTGATAATTTGTATTACTTTCTTGAAGCAAAGAGCACATAAAGGATGACATAAGATTTGGGTGAGCAGTGGATTAAAATATTGCACATATCCAGATGTCTGGATTGCATAGGCAATGCTCTTTCTTCTCCACCACAGATACCTCCCATGATACCTGGTATTTTTCCTTTCTCCTAAGAGTGGTTTGGGCCATCAGGCCAAAGATCAGACCATTTTCCCTACAAGGGTGCTACTGGAGAGGAGGGAAGGTTATCCTGAATTTGTGGGTAAGGGATTGAAAAAAAGCTCTACTCAATGTAAACAAAAGAGCTCTCCAGGCCCTACTTAACACTGTTGGGGGACAAGCTGTTCCTTTCCTGACCTTGGCTCCCAAGATCTCCAGGCTGTCTCGGGGCTGGGGCTGGGACTGGAAAGGAATGAAATTTCATCATCCTCTGGATCTATTCAAGTTCCTCCAGGCTTGGAAAGTCTCCCAGCCCTTTCTTCATTTCTCCTACAAAGAAAAGCCTCCCTGCAGGCTTTTCTTGTCTGAATTCCAGGGGCTGTATGTCAATTAAAGCACTTGGAAGTCACAATCTTGTTGTCTCCTGAATGCCTCTAATTTCAACTCTCCAAACAGTTGCATTAAGTTCAACCCAGTCCAGGAGCAGTTACTAAGGCCATGATATCCACTGGGATTTGCATTCTTAGCAAGACCATAGTAACATGGCCAAGAACTGGACAAAACAAATAAATATTCATAGAGTTGTGTCGAATTTTGTTATGAGCTAAGTATCCAATCCCATCTGATTCCAGATTCTCTGGAGAGAAAGTGTTCCATGGCCTTGTCCTGAAGTGACCCTCTCTGTGTATATGTTTAGTGGATTATAGTCAGTCAAAGACTAAGGGGATGACACTCTCAGTGATGTCCCATGTGATCAGCCTGAGGGTCTCACAAGTGGCCAGTCTTTATTATAAAACAAATCACCTTTCCCCTTCCCTTATCCATAAAAACATGGTATTCAACATGTTGATTAAAAAAATCAACAGAAATTTGTTGGCTGCTGACTTTCTGAAGGTGAATTTGTTGACAGCCTGCTCTCTGAGACCTTTGCCTCTCTTTTCAACCTGCTTCTGATCTCAGCTTAGGCTCTCTTGCTTTGTACTTGGGCTTAATCCTTGATACTCTTTCTCAGACACTGATGTTTGCTTTACCCTTGGCTACAAACCCAGATGATCCCACTGGGCTTGGGATGGCTTCTGGTAAAGGACTCTCAGACTTCTCTCTGATTCCTGGCACACCTTGACGGCCATGGCCACTGTTGGGTTTTCTCCAGCCTTTGAATGAGAACCGGAAAGAATTGAAGGAATGTTTACTCTTTATTCAGCTCTCTGCCTTCCATTAATATAGTTCTTGGGTTTAGCCTTCAGGTGTAACTAAGTGAGTAGCTTTCTGAATCCCAGGGCCTCTGAGGAAATAGGGTCAGTGGATCATGAGGTCTTGTGGAATTCTACAGTCTTAGAATACACTGTTTTTTTACTCTCAGGCTTCCTTTTTAGTAATGCAAAACTGACTAACACAGTATGTATCATTTAAATTTAACTAGTTATTCTAGGCAGTGTGTCAGCTCATGCCTATAGTCGTAGCTATTGGGGAAGCTGAGGCAGGAGAATTGCTTGAGACCAGGAGTTCAAGACTAGCCTGGACAACATAGTGAAAACTCTCTAAAAAAAAAAAAAAAAAAATTAAAATATTAGCTGGGCATGGTGGTATGCACCTGTAGTTCAACCTAATCAGGAGGCTGAAGTGGGAAGATCACTTGAGCCCAGGAATTTGAGGCTGCAGTGAGCTACGATCGCACCACTGTACTCCAGAGTGGGCGACAGAGCAAGACCCCATCTCCAAAGAAAGTAATAAATAAAAATAAATAAATAAACAGCTAAGTAAATAAATTTAGCTGGATATAATTTATGATTGTAAATTAGTATTTATGTGATCTCATTTATAATATATGGCTTGTTAATCCTTTTATATCTAATATGTATCTCATAGCTACTAATTTTTCTGGTAGCCTTTATGGTAAGAGTATTATAGATTGGAAAGTATGTGGGTTTTGGGATCAGACGGACATACATTTGAATAATCCCGCTCTACCATTTGCTAGCTATGTGCTTACATGTCTGTCTGCCTTGATAAAATAAAGGTAATAGGCCGGGCGCGGTGGCTCACGCCTGTAATCCTAGCACTCTGGGAAGCCGAGGCGGGTGGATCGCTCAAGGTTAGGAGTTCGAGACCAGCCTAAGCAAGAGTGAGACCCCGTCTCTACTAAAAAATAGAAAGAAATGATCTGGACAACTAAAAATATATATATATATATTAAATATATATATATTAAATATATATATATATATTAAAAATTAGGCAGGCATGGTGGCTCATGCCTATAGTCCCAGCTACTCGGGAGGCTGAGGCAGAAGGATCGCTAGAGCCCAGGAGTTTGCGGTTGCTGTGAGCTAGGCTGACGCCACGGCACTCACTCTAGCCCGGGCAACAAAGCGAGACTCTGTCTCAAAATGAAAGAAAAGAAAAGAAAAGAAAAGAAAAGAAAGAAAGAAAGAAAGAAAGAAAGAAAGAAAGAAAGAAAGAAAGAAAGAAAGAAAGAAAGAAAGAAAGAAAGAAAGAAAGAAAGAAAGAAAGAAA
>CAUYSK010011885.1:0-14598 GCA_963575035.1 Avahi laniger | reverse complement strand
AAAGAAAAGAAAAGAAAAGAAAATTAAATTCAGTGCTCTTAAGCCCTACTCAGCTTTTCTCTGTATTTAAGAGGACCCTAATACTCATATGGGTCAACTTATTTCATCTGGATCATTTTAGTAGCAGTACAAAGGTCTCCTCCTTTAAGCTAGATCTTATTCCAATGCTTCCTACTCCCATGCAAGATACACCAGAAACCTAACAATTATCCATAGCAATTCTCCCTCCCTTATTCCTCCCTCCTATCATCCAAGCTATCAAGTCCTACTGATTTTACCTCCTTAATATCTTTCAAATAGCCTTTCCTTTCCATCTTAATCCTCACCATCCTAGTTCAGGCTTATCGTCTCTTTCCTGGACCACTACAATTACTTCCTAAGTAGTCCCTTTACATTACTCTTACTTCCACTTGTCCTCTTCTTTCATAAGAATAAGAGTGATCTTTCAGAAACATGAATCATTCTTAAAATCGGTTGATGGCTTCCCAATGCTCTCTGAATAAAACCAAAATCTTTAATTATTTATTACTTCACACATAAAAATATAAATTCAAAACAAACTCTAGATTCCTCTTTCCTTTTGTTTCTGTGACACCAAGAATCTTACTTTCCATCCTCCTTGGTAATTTATGATCATATTTACCTTCTCGGTGTAGGACCTGCCACTCTCCCGCAATCCAGGCCTTCCTGGATGCATACAGGATGGTATAGCGCGTCACAACTGTCTCTGGCCCGTCGGGGGGTTTCCAAGAAACCAGAGCAGTGTCATCCTCTATCAATGTCACCTTTACTCCAACTGGTGGGCCTGCTGGTGCTGTACACACATGTGAAAAAATATTGTATTACTAAAATAAAATAGTTCATAAACACTCAAATACCTGGCTGACAGGCTTAGAAAAGAGTCTGAAAAACTAGAAATCACTGTTATAAAAATCTCAAAATCACAGCTTTTAAAGAGCATTAGCAATATTAGTAAAGTACTATTTTTTATTCTTTTTCTGAAAGTTCATTTCATTTTTGTAGTATTTAAAACATTAAAAAACATAAAGAAGATGGTAGATTCCTAGGCTGGGAATTACTAAATCAAAGGGATAGCATTTAAAAATGAAGGGCTCTTGAAACGTTTTGCTAAATAGCTAACTAGAAAGGTTTACAGTTTCACCAGTAGTACCTGTCCTTCAGATACTGAGTTTCTCCTCATAAGTATTGAGTCTAAATTACAGCTCGGGCTAAGATGTATAGAACACTCACTTAACCTGATCTAGGAGGCCACTGAAGAAAAAGTTTCTGAGGCCAAAACATTTAGTTATTCCCCGAAAAGTTGTAAATCAATGAGTTCATATGGCAGACTTAAGTCTAACAATTTATATTAAATATCTGTGAAAAGTAGTGAAATCTGGGAATTTTAGTTGACTCCATGTTTAATAAGAGCTAAAAGTCTGAAGAGCTGGGTTTGGGCCCCGCATCTCATATAGAGTATTGCCAAAACCATAGCAAAGCAGCTCTATGTTCGCTGACGTAAATGTCTCTTGCTTTCTCTCTAGATAATCAAAACACAGCAGGAATTATCCCTACAGATTTTCTAGTCCTTTACCCTCATTTTAGAGATAAGAAAATGCAGGTCTAGAGACCAAAAATACTTCAGCCATAGGTAAGCTACTGAACTGGTGCTCAATCAGATATATACATTGTGCTGTATACAGAAATGAGTTTTAATGTGGCCTCATAAGATCATTAACAAATATATTATTCACTTATTTCCATTTTAAATTATTTAGATGCAGCATACCTGATTAGAAAATAAGTCTTCCCTAAAGGGACAGTAAATGTAAGCCCACTTGCTTGTGTAATATGTATGTTCAGAAAAAAAAAATAAATAATCATATTAAAGGGGAAAAACATTCCCAAAAGTAAGAAACAAAACAAATACACATACATCAACTGGTAGGTGGCCACCAAGGTATGTCCTCCTCAAAGTGACATACCTAAAATTTTTTTTTTAAAAGATAAAACCCATAGAGGTGCTTCTTTCTTTACCTTCTGGAAGTGTAGAATGGTAGACTACAGGGCTCCAGGGACTGGAAAGCTGATCCACATGTAATCGAACAGCAAATTCGTATTTGGTGTTTGGTTCTAGACCTTGAACCAACATGTGAGTTTCTGATCTATAATAATGAGTAATAAAGTTGTTAATGCTGGTAGCATATTGTTTCTAAATGATTGTCAGTATTTCCAACCAACGGGTAGGGCATAATATTATTCATTAGCTCCTCATTTTCTTTAAAAAAATTTTTTAGACTGAAAGAACAATCTATGTAACAAAAACACTTGTACTCCCCTTAATATTTTGAAATTAAAAAGAGTAATCTAATCTGATTACTAAAATACATTTAACACATTAACTGTCATGTGAGTTGTATTTAACTCATGCTAGTTATGAGCCCAGGGCCTCATGAAGCACATGTAACTCACACGTCTCTTCACTTTGGGAGCTGCGTGAACTATTTTTCAAGTTGCATATAACTCATGCACAGAAAACAATAAAAAATAACAAATTTTTCATTAAATTAGAAAGGATCATTTTGTTTTTGCAGTTTTTATTCTATTTTCATAATAAAACACATGGCCCCAAGGAAAAATTTTTTTTCTAGTGTAGCAGTCAATGTGTTAATATTATCCTCTAGAAGTCAGTCTGTAAGTTGCTTCTAAGAGGAAACTAGAAAATTAACGGTATGGAAATGTCCCAAAACAAAGAGATTTTCTTTGAAATATTGGAAGTCAAATCATTCTTTCATAGCATAGTCATGGGCATCTTTCTAACTCTAACTTAGAAAACGGAATGACAACTAGCCCTACTTTTTGATGCCAGCATGAAAATGGTCTTTTGCTAGCTAAGTTTAGCCACTTGAAAACAGTAATAGCTTCTTGCCTAATCTTGTTGCATGAGGCTGGGAAAATATAAAAAAATCACTTATGTAAATTAAATGTCAAAAAAGTGCAGCTTTCAGAACTGAATAGAGTAAGGATGTAAACCTCCCACCCATTTTATAAGTAAGGTAAGTCTTGAAACAAATGCTTACTACTGAAGCCCACGCTGGGCCCAGGATGGTAAGAAGTATGAGTAGGGAGGAAAGCAAAGAAAACAACCATTAATAGAGGCTACATACGTTTGAAGGTACAGAACCAAAGAAGCATTCTGCAGGCCGACAGGGTTACAGCGGATGGTGTAGTTAATGATTTGTGCAGTGGTGAACGCAGGCCTCCTCCAGTGCAGGAAGATGGAAGATGAGGTGTTAGCCTTCGCATAGAGATGGTGGGGTGGCGGTGGAGGGGGGACCATGCGATCACGAACAGCTATTGAAAAAGACAGTGTTAATTTACTGCACAACATAACATTTAATGTAGAAAGTGGTGAACTGGCAAAATCATCGTACCCCACCCTACAAGTAGATTTTAAGTTTTTCTTCCATCAGAGACTCATACTTGTCTAGAAATATATCATCCAAACCTAAACAACTCTCCATGAGTTAAATAAGGAATCAAATATAGTCAGGTATCACTTAACAGGGATATATTCTAGGAAATGTGCCATTAGGCAATTTTGTCATTGTGTGAACGTGATAGTGGTCCCCAGTCTTTTTGGCACCAGGGACCAGATTCACGGAAGACAATTTTTCGATGGACTAGGGGTCGAGAGGTGGGGTGTCATGGGTGGGTAGGTAGTGGTACGGAGCTCAGGTGGTGATGCGTGGCCTGTTTCCTAACAGGCCATGGCCCGGGGGTTGGGGACCACAGTTAGAGTATAATTACACAAACCTATATGGTATAGCTTACTTACTACACACCTAGGCTATATGGTACAGCCCACTGCTCCTAGGCTACAACCCTGACAGCATGTTACTATACTAAATACTGCAGCAACTGTAACACAGTGGTAAGTATTGGTGTATCTAAACACAGAAAAGGTAATGTGTTGCTCTATGAGGTTATGACAGCAACATCACTAGGTGACGGGAATTTTTCAGCCCCATTATAATCTTATGGGGCCACTATTACATATGTGGTCTGTTGTTGACCAAAACATTGTTATGCAGAACATGACTGTACTATTAACACTTAACACATTGGAAAACAGATGCACAGAGAAGTCAAATGATTAGCCAAAGACATTCAGAAAACCAGCAGTAGACTTAAGACTACTAGCACAACAACCTCTTTAGTAGCAGAAAACTGAACAGCGATGGGAGAAAATTAGCCTCAAGATGAAAACAGATAAAAGAAAATAGAATATAGTATTATATGTAGGTATTGAGTGGTTATTTTCCCCAGTTAAATTTCTCATGGTCTTCTGCATGCAAAATTAAAATAAGTACTCATAATTTAATACATCTCACTTAAATATTTACTGAGCACCTATGTGTTCAAGACACTCTGCTAGGCAGCATGGAGGATATAAAGTAATTAAACCACCAAGACTTCCAAGTAGTAATGAGAAATTTAAAGGAGGAGGAGGAGAAAAGGAGAGTGAGCCATGGTGAAATGAACTCCCGAGACTCTCACTTACACACGCATCCCGGCGTGCTGACGGTCTGATCCGCCTGATAGCCATCTTCTATGTTGTTGTAAGCCAGCAGCCTCACGTGATATTTTCTTCTGGGATCTATAAAGAAACCAACAGATAATAATTAGGACCAGGCCTTCAGATATGAGCAAAGGTTCTGGATGGAGCCTTTCTAGATTTTGGTTTAACAACCTTCAGAATGCATGTAAGTTCTAAGTAAAATTAAACTTTTCTTTCTCTATAATGCACAATGACTCAGCAATTTACCTTAGTATTATAATGACACTGCTATTGTGACTATCTACTAATTATTTATAATTTCACTTTACTTAATCTAATTTCAAAAAGTAACACTACCACAACCACTCCTCTTCCTCCTTAAATGACCAGTTGGATTCTTGGTTTTAAAAGCCTTCAGTTGCTTGATGGATCATTTACGAGAGGTTTTTTGTTTAGGCAGTTGTACTTGAGGGTAGTTTACTTAAAAGCATAGAAATCAAAGTGAGATTGTTTTCTCCATCAAAGTTAAGAAAAATTAAAATTGTCATTCTTTAGTACCTTTGAAAATTTATATAATCATGTGTTGTTTAAGTGTGTCCTTTCTACAAATCTACATTTTAAGCTGAGAGGTAAATTCACTAAGAAAGACAAGTTGGAGCTCCCTCTACTGGTGTTCATTAAGTATCACAATACTAAAACTAAAGTCCATAAACAGACACTTTAAAAGGATTTTCTCAGGGCTTTGAGGAAATACAGAGCTATAAATTTTAACTGATATCCTTTTAAAAATGTCCAAGAAGTTTAATAACATAAACACATTTAAAGTTAACCGTTTATGATGACATTTAACTACAGAATACTTGTTTAGGGCAAAAAAAATCCTATTCAAAAATGACATAATTCTCTATTATACTTCTCTTAATAATAATAAAACAAACACAAAAAAATTTCAGTATTTGATAAGGGAAAACAAACATCCTTTACAGATATACCTAATATGGAAAAAGATGTGAAATTAAAAAATAAAAATAATCCTAGAGTGAATTCCAACATTTAAAAAATCTAAAAATAAAATGTGAAATTTATGAAAGTCTCTAAAAGTCATTTAAGAGTTTATATAAATATTTTGGAAACTGATAAATATATTCTAATATTTAATATTCAAATGCAAAAGAAGTCCAAAAATGTTAAATTTTCATTTCTATTAGTTTTGACAAAATTAAAAGTGCAAGCAGAAAATTTTCTGCAACTTAGAAAATTCCTGTGCTTTCTAGATAGAAAGATAGGAAGACTGAAATAACATTTGACTTTCCTATAGAAAATGTCTTTTAGATACATTATGTTCCTTGACTATCACAAAACTCTATAAGGTATATGTTATTCCCATTTTATAAGCTGTGGTACTAAGGTGTTAAGGAGAACATCAGTGCCACACAAAGCAGAACCAAGAACCAAGAACTTATGGGTATTTCCATGACAAAGTACAGGGCCTCTAAATTTACACAAATCTGTGCCTGTATCACAAGTTAAGTTTGTCTCCTTATGATAAATTTTAAAATTGAGGTATTTTCAAACATTTTATAAAAGAATTATCAAAAAACATAGACACATTTGGATTTCATACTCAAATGATTTCCAACACTGAAATTCTAGGATTCAAAAGGTTTTGGTTCATATTAATGGCTATTTAATTTAAATATTTTTTTCTTTCTTTACTCCTAACATATTGTCAAACACATTAGTCAACTGAATTCTGAGTTCAGTATTACAAATACTCCCTCAGGATGGGTACAAATGGCATTCAATTGGCTCTTTGCATTCTAGTTCTTTTTAAATTCATAGTGCAACTTTGAAAGACATTTCTTTATTCTGTCTCTACTCAATTAGAAGAGTGTCTTTAGGGAAGCCTCTTGAATGTAACTCATTGTGCTAGGAGTACAGCAGATACAGAAAAGCAAAGATAGGACAGATTTACTCTCAAAGTAGCTCACGTTCTCCTCAGGGAGCCAGACATGGATACAGCTATTTCTCATAGAAAACTGATTTTGATGAGGGTTTTGAGTATAGGCAGGAGATTAATCTTTTTTCTACTGTGTAAACAACCTCAATCAACACTGCATGAAGACTTCTTTGGAATAGTTACTTTATTAAAATTTTTTTCTATTTCAGCATATTATGGGGGTACAAATGTTTAGGTTACGTATATTGCCTTTGCCCCACCCGAGTCAGAGCTTCAAACGTGTCCATATCCCAGACAGTGCGCACCGCACCCATTAGTGTGTATATAACCTTCCTCTCCTCCCCTCTCCCAACTGCCCGACACCCAGTGAATGTTATTACTATATGTGCACTTAAGTGTTGATCGGTTAATACCAATTTGATGGTGAGTACATGTGGTGCTTGTCTTTCCATTCTTGTGATACTTCACTTAGTAGAATGGGCTCCAGCTCTATCCAGGATAATACAAGAGGTGCTAGATCACCATTGTTTTTTGTGGCTGAGTAGAACTCCACAGTATACATATACCACATTTTATTGATCCACTCATGTATTGATGGGCACTTGGGTTGTTTCTACATCTTTGCAATTGTGAATTGTGCTGCTGGAATAGTTACTTTTTGTTAGCCATAAAATGTGTTCTCCAAGTTGTCCTTTTTTCTGCCTTAGAAAATGAACTTCTTATACTAATTTTAAACCCAGAATTAAAGGGTTTTTTTTGTTGAGCAGACAAGAACAGCTTATGTGTCCCAATGAGAGAACGCAGTTGCTCCCTTAGCCACACAACAACAGCACCTGGCTATGGCCCACTCAGGGCAGGGTCAAACAAGCCCCATGTGAAGAGGAGCAACTATTCTGAGGCCCATTTGGAAACCATCCAATTATCAGGGAGTGATCATCTCAAGTTGCAGGTTCCTTCCTGTGCTAGTTTACCCGAGGTCACAAAAAGGCAAACCACCAAGCAGCAAAAATCAAGTACATTGGGTGTACAAAATCCTTTCTATCCAAACAGAAAAGGTAAAACAAGAACCAGAATAATATTGGAAATTATTTCAGTAGAAAAAATAAAATTATAGGACATAATTACATGGAAAAAATAAAAGTGAGAGAAAACACATTCGAATTTGTTCATATGTGATTTGCTCTTTATGCCCTACGAAGAACCTCATTTTAAAAAATAAAAAGTGCTGGGCTAGGGGCAAAGCTGAGCGATGACCCGGGTGGATTTGCCATGTGCTCCTCTTTAGCTTTAAAAAACTTGACTCCAGTCTCAAAATCTAATCATTATATTATTTTGGTTTGTTAATCCAGAGACCCTGGAACAACCTGGCTCATTCTTGTTTGTCAATTTGTTAGAAATTTGACTTCACATACTGTTTGTAAATATAAAGAGGAACCAAGGGCTAGAGTCCTCGAATAATGTTAAGATGAAGATTATCATGCAGTAAGAGTGATCTGTTAAAAGAGAAAACAGAGCAACAGCTATATAATTAACAGAATTAAGGATAAAGAGTAAAAAATAAAGAATTTAGGATCAATATATTAAATGCAGGTAAACGCACAAAGAATGAACCTCAGCATAAGTAGCACATGTCCTAAAAGTTGCCAGGTCTACAAAGATCCTCTGGTGGCTGAGGGACAAAGCAGGGAGCATCAACACTGAAATGCCACAGGGAACCAGTTCCCCGGGGCCTGTTACAGTCCTTCTTGAATCAAGCATTGCCACGTATGTGGTGCCCGGTTACACGAGACTCAGCAGACTGAGGGTATGTGGTTTGAGAGGAAAACAGCAGAGTCAGGAAGAGCAGCCACAAGGAATAGTGCAGGCCTCTCAAAACCCACTGAGGGAAGGAGGGGAAAGAGAGTGCGGGAAAGAGTTGGTTCCACTTCCTTCAAAACTCAACACACAAGGCATAAAAATCACTCCTCAATTCTTAATGGCTGATGGTTCAAATAGGTAATATTTGCCTTTAGAGTTAAACTTGCTTAGAGATTTAGCAATACATAAAGATGAAGGGTCAGGAAAGAAAGCTCAAATAGATTTAACACAAATTTGACCCTAAACATTGTGATTCATAACAGTTTAGCTCTGGAGTGTCAGCTTACATTAAAGTGATCATGGTCCCTAGCCAAATGAACTTGTCATTTCTTTATGAGGGAGTCAACCTTCGGCCAAAAAATGATCTCCTTCCTGACACATTGCTATGGCTATACCCTGTATATTTTCTCCATAGCTCTAGGATTTGTCTCACCTTTCTTCCTTTCTGATTCATTTTCATCATCAGCTCTTCTAGAAAGAGTCAGAACAATATGTGTGGCTGGCCAAAAAAAAAAAAAAGAGTTCACAGGTATCAAATACATTTATCAAGTGTCTACCAAAAGTTGGGCACTGTATGAAAGACTTAAGGATTAGAAAGACACAAATCTTGCCTTTAATTTCAGTCTACCAAAGGAGACAGACTGACAAATGAATATTCTACATGTAAGTATTATTTATTAATTGTATAGATTTGAGCAAGTTTCTTACTTTTCTAAGCCTCATTTATTTTTATTTGGAAGATAGAGATATAAAAGGACCTTCCTTATAGGGATTTTAAGAATATTAAATGAAACCATGTCTACTAAATACTTTGTACAGTTCCCATAATTAGTACATACGAAATACTATATCGTCCAGAATATCAGCAAATTAGCAATTAGCAAATACTTAAGCTGAGCTCTAAGCACGTTTTGTCTTCACTAATATTCCCTGGTGCATCAAGCAGGCAAAGGTTCCCAAGTGTGTGTCTGACTTGTATACACAATTGAAAGAGCTGTGTTTTGTGCTTATGACCACTAAGAATGCTTGTTGTTTTGGCAACTATGTCACATGGTGTTTAATCCTCTAGGTGGCAAATCTACCCTCACCCATGTCTTGCATGTTAATCTAATAATTTCTCATCTGCTAACAAAGAGACAGCCCTAATGATGATAAATGTTTTGGAAAACAACTTAATAAATTTCTTCCCTAATGGAAGAATAGTAAATCATTTCGTTACAGGGAAATCTGGAAGAGTTTGACGACTAGTATTAGATACAGCAAGCAGATGGACATGAAAATTAATTCAATGTGTTAATTATATCCTGTTTTTACAATTAGGTGTTTATTACCCTCAGTGACTAGAATCAGAACAAGAAAAATAAAGGCCAATGAAATAAGATTCTGTAAAGCCAAAATATTTTAAAGTTGTATGCATCAAGAACTTGCCTTAATTCCATTCTCACTGCATATGATTTTACAATAGTGCATTGACTATTAATGTATCTTTATGCAACATCTTAAAAGACCTACTAAAAACTTTGATATAATATACCCATTTTTCATTGCAACATTTTCCTAAAGACCACATAACAAAAACCCCATGCCTTCTTACAGCGTTTTACTTGAAAAACTTGCATTTCTCTTCTCCATCACTAGATGGCATCAGTGTGCCTGTAAGGAGAGTAATGACCGTATTCATCCAGCTATCAAGAAGGAGAGAGAGCGGCATGGTGGCTGGTGGCAGGGGCCTGTAGTCCCAACACAGGCTACTAGGGAGGATGAGGCAGGAGGATCCCTCAAGCCCAGGAGTTCAGGGTTATAGTGTACAATGATCACACATGTGAATGGCCACTGTACTCTAGTCTGGGCAACACAGCAAGATCCCACCTCAAAAAAAAAAAAAGTGGGAAATATTCAGATATCAGATGAAACTGATGAATGAGCAAATCAAAACAGGTATGCATGAAATATACAGCTATTGCTTAAGTTTCACTAAATGAACGACTTGATGAAATACAAAGCAGGAAGAAGGGCTGCCTTGGATCAGTGTTTGTCATAAATATTTTACATGAACTTCAAACAACTCTGTGAGCTAGGAGCTATTTTTCCTGCATGTTCTTTACAAAGGAAGCTGAGCCAAATAGAAGACAACTTTCCCAATGACTCAGCACTACTAAGAAGCTAAGGTTCAGTCTAGCACAGCGGTTAGAGGCTGAGATGTTTAAACCCAGACTGACTGGATTCTAGTACTAGCTTGGTCATTACTGTATAACTTAGGCAGTTATTTTCTCTCTCTGTACCTTGGTTACAATCACCTATAAAATGGGCATGATGATGATAATAGCATCTACCTCATGAAGCTGTCAGGGAGGGAAATAATTTAATTCATATAAATGCTTAAAAGAGTGCTTGAGTATAATATTAACAACATCAATAATAACATGCTGATAAAAATATCAATAATAATAATATAAAACAATTACTATTGGCATCCCATAAGTCCTAATCCCTGCTCTCTCGTGTAGAAGAGTAGGGTGGTATAGCAATGAAAGAATCAGACTACTTGGGTTTGAATCAGGTTTCCTCATCTGTAAAATGGGGATTAAATGAGTTTATAAGTGTAGATAGAATGTTTAGAAAAATGTCAGGCATTTGATAGGTGCTTTTTGGTGCTAAATAAATAAATGTAGGGGAGAAAACTGATTTGGGAATTAGAGGATTTGGATTTAAATCTTGGATTAACTACCTGTGGGGCTACAAAAGTCACTCCATCTCCTGGAACTCAGTTTCCTCATCTGTAAAATTAGAAAGTTGACATATATCAGTTGTTTTTAAATTTGTTTATAGCATATTAGGGACCTAAGACAAAAGTAAACCTAAGTACTATGCAAGATGGGAATAACTGTTGCAAAAGAGATTTGTTACAATTCTAAGAGCATTCACAAGAGAGAATGATTACTACTAATTCCGAGAGTGGGAAGGGCTTCATAGATGAGGTGACTTGTGAGTAGAATCTGACCCTATAATATGCATGGGGGAGAAGAGAGCTAGGCCAAGGGAAGAGTGTCAGCGAAGGCTTGGAGATAGAACACATGGATTAAAGCCAAATAACAAGGAAGAGTTCAGATTTGCAGCACTAAAGGGAAAACCAGTGAGGGTCACACAGGAACCTTAGGCTGGGGGCAGATCCCAGCTTTGAGAGCCAGGCCAGGCATGGTAGATTTTATTACATACACACAGAAGATAGCTAACTAAATGGAATTGTTGAGAGAAAGAATTAAAAAGGAGGAGGAGTAAACAAGTGATAAAGTTTCCAGCACAGGTCAAACAACAGAAGTGGAAGAGGGTACATACTTGGCAGAGGGTTGTCCTTCAGTTCTATGTGTGCTTGTGGGCCTACTGTATAAAGCCAGGAGCTCTAGATCACTAATGTTTGAGAAATCCGATAGAAAATTAGTGATAACATGTGTAAATTAAGAGAGTACATTATGAAGAATGGCATCCTCTCCTACTAAGTGGTTTTGTGACTAAAATCCCCGCCACCTCCTTTTTTTGCCCACTTCTTGGTTTTAGGTTATCTCTGAAAGAGGCCAGGTTACAAGGCCTGAACAAGGGGGAGATATTATTATGTATAGTCAAGGCCCAGCACAGTGGCTCGTGTCTGTAATCCCAGCACTTTGGGAGGCCAAGGCAGGAGGGTTGCTTGAGGCCAGGAGTTCCAGACTAGCCTGTGCAACACAGCAAGACCCTGTCTCTACAAAAAGAATTTTAAAAATTGGCCAGGTGTGGTGGCGTACACCTGTAGTCCTAGCTACATGGAAGTCTGAGGTGGGAGGATCACTTGAGGCCAGGAGTTCAAGGTTACAGTGAGCTATGATGGGGCCACTGCACTCCAGCCTGGGCAACAAAGAGAGACCCTATCTCTTAAAAACATAAAATAAAAATAAAATATGCTCTAGATTTTGTTCTTAACATAAAAAAACAAAAAATAAATAAAATAAAAATGTACATTCAAGGTAATCAAATAGAACAAAAGCAGAATAATCAGAAATAGAAACATTAAGTACTAAGCTAATTTTACTTTAAGGAGAAAACATTCAAGAATTCCAACCCTGTTGGATTTTGGTTACTGTTCTGTCCTCATACTTCTTTATTTAAGATACAAGGCAAAAACTAATAAGCTCACTTAGTAGTAAGCTTCCACACCGTACTTTCCCCCAAATACCATGAAGACTAAGTGCTGACTGGAGACAACTCAGATAGTAAAAGTGATGGAAGTCAAATTCAAGCTTTACAGATTCTTTCTTGTAATACTAACAGATTGGTTTGTTTTCTGGAAAATGCATAATAGAAAACAATTATTTACAAAGTACTGGGCTGTGGACCAATAAGAGGAGATAATATTGGGGTCATGAAAAGCAGGTCTTTGTTTCGTTCAGCTGCTGTTTGTTCGTGAGGCTCCAGAAGCCTTGAAAAGAGTCAGGCCAGAGCCAACGGGGCAGGGCCAGATAAAATTAAGAGAAAGCCTGAGGTTAGGACCACAAAAAAACTTTCCTCCCACAGGAATGAGTCCACTTCTGACACCACTTCCAAAATTCAACCCTGGCAAAGACTTAGAGAGTTTCATTTCCCATTCTTCTATGGAAAATTCTCAGGTGATAGGTGGAAAAAAGTCCTCCTAGGACCAAAGAAAGAAAAAGCATTCACATCTATTTTAGGACTGTCCCCTGCCACTTGTTCAATTTACAGACATGAGCATGCTGGAAAGACCTAAGAAAAGGCCTTAAGAAAATAAAAAGCATTATTCTAAAAATCACTATATATAATATTATTTTAAATTGTGTACTTAAAATGTTGCTATAGAAAAGCTTTGCTTATATTAGCAACAAAGCATCACGACTAATACAGCTTCAAAGCATTAAAAATAGTCAAATTGGAATATATATGCAAAGGTAAGTAGCAATCAGAAAATCTGCTGATATAAGGTCAGCATATGTCAAGTCTGAAGATGTTAGAGTAGGAAATGATCAGAATAAGTTAGAAAGGTGAAATTCTGAAGGATGAAACCTAATGTCTGGCCAAATGTCCATTTTTAATTTAATCTTTTGTGTTACAAGGGTCTGTGTAAGCCTTTTCAGGCCCATTGTTCCCCAACTGGAGAGCCCCTGGGTCTGGCTGGCCAGACTGACTGCACTGCCCCCAAGCCTGTACCTTCAACACAATACCCCCATATAATTATTCAGGGAAGAGGCCAGCAGTATGGACTGCTGTGGCACCTGGGTCATGGCCTCTGACATGGAATCCGGGGCCAGCCCAAGTCTGGTGTAGCAGCAGAGGAGCAGCAAAAATTCTAAGGGGGATGGGTGGGAAAGGAAAGAAGACTGAAATACTACGCTTTAAAATGCTATGTTTAAGCACAGTAACGAAAACACGATTTTGAACAAGGTGATCGGCCTTCGAGATTTCCAAATATCGTAAGACTGTATGTTTCTCTGCTCTAAACCATACTGAGATTAGCAGAGCAGATCTCATCTAAGAGGGAACTTTTCGTTTTGCATCATCAAATTTATGTTAGAATGGAAAAAGTAAATGCATGATGGTTAAAATAATGTCTTACGTGAATGCACTAGTATGCTGATTTAAAAACAGGTTTTTAGGCCGGGCGCGGTGGCTCACGCCTATAATCCTAGCACTCTGGGAGGCCTAGGCGGGCGGATCATTCTGAGCTCAGGAGTTCGAGACCAGACTGAGCAAGAGTGAGACCCCGTCTCTACCAAAAATAGAAAGAAATTAATTGGACAGCTAAAAATCTATACAGAAAAAATTAGCCAGGCATGGTGGCTCATGCCTGTAGTCCCAGCTACTTGGGAGGCTGAGACAGTAGGATTGCTTGAGCCCAGGAGTTTGAGGTTGCTGTGAGCTAGGCTGACGCCACCGCACTCGCCCCAGGCAAGAGAGTGAGACTCTGTCTCAAAAAAAAAAAAAAAAAAAAGAAATGCTTAATGCTTTCTTCCTTTCAAAGGTTTCTTTCCATTTAAAAATTGTTAAAAACATCAAAAAACTATAGCAAGATATCACTACTATAGTAAACAATTTTATTGAGGCAGAAGCAAAAGGGAAGGGAGAAGTTTGATCCATTAATAACCATTATATTATACATTGTTTTCCAGTATGTTTTATGATATTGGGACCAAAGCTGATATTTGGACTGGTTAACAATTTTTGCTGTTTTCCAGAG
>CAUYSK010011883.1:0-17701 GCA_963575035.1 Avahi laniger | reverse complement strand
GCATCAATTTACCAGACTTCAAGCTATACTACAAGGCTATAGTAACTAAAACAGCATGGTACTGGCACAAGAACAGAGACATAGATGAACGGAACAGGACTGAGAATCCAGATATAAAAATCATTCTCATATTGTCATTTGATCTTTGACAAAGCAGACAAAAACATAGACTGGGAAAAGAATCCCCATTCAATAAATGGTGCTGGGAAGATTGGATAGCCACGTATGGAAGAAGGGAACTGGCTCCCTTTGTCTCTTCACATTACAAAAATCAACTAAAGATGTATTAAAGACTTAAATGTAAGACCCAAAACTATAAAAATGCTAGAGGAGAGTATAGGAAAAACTCTCCTGGACATTGGTCTAGGCGAAGAATTTATGAGTGAGATCTCGAAAGCACAGACAACAACAAAAATAGATAAATGGGACTTCATTAAACCAAAAATCTTCTGCACAGCAAAAGAAACAATCAACAGAGTGAAGAGACAACATACTGAATGGGAGAAAATATTTGCAAACTATTCACCTGATTGTGGACTCATATCCATAATATACAAGGAACTCAACTCAACAAAGAAAAAAACAAATGATATCAGATAAAAGTGGGCAAAGTACATGAACAGACCTTTTCCAAAAGAAGACATACAAACAGCAAACAGGTGTATGAAAAAATACTCAGCATCCACTAATCAGAGAAATGCAAATCAAAACCACAAATCATCTTACCCCAGTCAGAATGGCTATTATTAAAAAGACAAAAAGTAACAGATGTTGGCCAGGCTGCAGAGAAAAGGGAACTCTTATACACTGTTGGTGGAAATGTAAACTAGTGCAGCCACTATGGAAAACAGTATGGAAATTTCTCACAAACCTAAAAATAGAATTCAATCCAACAATCCCACTCCCAGGTGTCTACCCATAGGAAAAGAAATCAATATAGCAAAGGGAAACTTGTACTCGCATGTTTATTGCAGCACAATTCACAACAGTAAAGCTACCAAATTAACCTAAGCGTGCATTCAGAGACGAATAGATGAAGAAAATGTGGTACATGTACACAATGGAATGCTATTCAGCCATTAAAAAGCAGAAATCATTTCATCTACAGCAGCAGGGATGGAACCGGAGGTCATTATCTTAAGTGAAATAAGCCAGGCACAGAGAGCCCACTGTCGCATGCTCTCACCTGCATGTGGGAGCTACGAAACTTGAACACATGGAGGGAGAGGGTGGAGAAATGGATACCAGAGACTAAGAAGGGTGAGTTGGGTGCTCTGGGGAGGATGAAGAGAAGTGGGTTAAAGGGCAAAGGATACATTCAGGTTCGATAGCAGAAAAGGATGCCTATACTTAACAAAATGCACTACGCTCGGGTGATGGACACCCTGCACACCCTGGCCAGATCACTACACTTATGTACCTGTAACACAATTTCTCATGTGCCCTATAAATTTGCATAGGTAAAAAAATTAGTTAAGCATGTTTGTGGGTGTATGCCTGTGTTATGTATTCTAATCTGTCAATCTGTCTTTCCTTTGACAATACCACACTGCCTAGATTACTGGAGCCATATATTAATCTCTAATATTAAAACAATTCTTCCTCTTTATTATTCTTTGTCCAAATAGTTTTAGCTATTCTAGTGCTTATGCCTTTTCACATAAATTTTAAACAAGCTTGTCTATGCCTACAAAAATCTTTCTTTTTTCCAATGATCCAAGATTTCTTCTTTTATTATTTCTGTTCATAGGATTTCCTTTACCCAACAGTTGAGGATCTGTGTGGTAGCAACAAATTCTTTTCATTTTGCTTCCTCTGAAAATGTTTTTATTTCCATTAATTCCTGAAGCACAGTTTTGCAGGAAACACAATTCATAGTTGACAGTTCTTTTCTTTCAGCATTTGAAAAACATTGCACCACTTTTTTCTGGCCTCCAGGTTTTCAGATTAGATATCCACTTTCATACAAATTTGTGTTACTCTATAAGCAATATATTACTCGTCTCTGGCTAGTTTCGAGATTTGTCTTTGTCTTTAAATTCTTAAAGTTTAATTATTATGTGTCTTGGCATAGATTTTCTTGAGTTTACAAGAAATTCTTGTTTGAGGTTTGAGCTTCTTAAATATGTATGCTTGTGTCTTTCACTAAATTTGGGAAGTTTCAACCATTATGTCTTGGAATACTCTCTTTCTCATTTTGTCCTGAGACTTTGTTACGATACAAAGGATGGGTCTTTTCTTCATTATGATTATTGTTCCACGTGTACCTGAGACTCTGTTTATTCTCGCCACGTTTTGCGTGTTGTCAGGTTGGGTAGACTCCGTGCGCGTTCTTAAGTTCATCGACTCTACGCTCCACCATTGCCACCCTTCTGTTACGCCCCGTCAGCAAGTTTTGCTTTAAATTTTTATTATTTTTGGTGCTATAATTTCCATTTATATTTTTTTCGTAGCTTCTATTTCTTCACTGAGATTTTCATTTGTTTCAAGATAATTTCTTTTGCAGTATTTTTATTATGACTATTTTATAAAAGCTCGGTCAGATAATGACATCTGATTCATACAGACTTGGCATCAATTAACTGCCTTTTCTCACCAAAGTTGTAATCTTCCTAAATGTTGTTGAGATGTGTGATATTTTGTTGATTCCTGGACATTTCAATTATTCTGTAGGAGACCCTGAATTCTATTTAAATTATTTATTTAGCAAGTCAGCATCCTGTTTACATTTAAGCGCACAGGTCTTCAACCACTTTTATGAGCTGTGGTTCCAACGGCAATTTAACTACCAGAAATTTTGTTGTGCTGTTTTGGTCTGCTTGGTTTAAATGAGGCCTCCGGGGCTCCCACTGGGCAGGCTGAGGGAGCAAGAATGTCTCTCAGTGGGGAGTGAGGTCTGCATGTTTGCCTCTGTCGCTGAAGCCTTTCTCAAACGTCTTTATAAGGTAGAAACTTGAAGCCAGGAAGACACAAATCTGCCTTTCAGCACTTCTTGTGTCTTGTTCCCTGAAACTGAAAGACCACGGCCAGACTCAGTGGCAAACTGCTACGTTTGAGAACAACCCACCACTCCCTGATGTGCACTTTTCTGTGTGTTGTGATAGAATCTCCTCTTCAATTGAGGCTTTTTACACAATAGCATTCTGCAGGGAACTGGACAAAAGGAAATAATTTCTCAGTCCTCGTATCTTACAATACAGCACCAGCAGGTGTTGACCACTGGCTATGTGGAAAACACCGTGCTGGGCCGTGGATGAGAATCTCCTGAGCCACGGCGTCTGCTCTGGCAGTCACAGAAGAGGAAAGGCCACGGGGCCCGGCTGCCTCCACGGGGCTGCACCGCGGCTGAATGCCAGCGCCCACCTCCTCCTTCTGGACTCACTTTTTGTTTTTCCTGCTGCATTTGAAGAGACCAATGCATATATGAAAAAATGTTAAAAAATTGTAAAATAGAGTCTGTCAATCAAGAGTTCAGACAGACAGGAGCTGTAGTTTGATTTTTGAACTCTCTTCATGGCATGCATACATGCGTGCGAGTGTGCACATACACGCATGCACACGCACACACACCATTTAGATGCCTTGTATAATGTGAATATGCTTATTTAAACTATTATAAAGAACGTTCAGTCATGTCTGTGTCAAGTTGCTTCTCACAGAGAAAAATCTCAGCAAAAGTCTTAGATTTGGAATTGGAGGACCCGGCTGCAAAACCCAGCCTGCCACCTAAGAATCTTGTGCTCGTGGGTAAATCACTCAATATCCCTGTGCCTCAATCTCCACCATTATAAAAGGGAACATTAATACACGGTTTGTCGACTTTGCAAAGTGTTTGCGAGGATTGAATTAGCTAATGTGATGCAATCTCTTAATAAATAGCAAATGATCCATGGCGGTGGGTTGCCATTGCTATCTATGCATCTGTTTCCAGTGACGGCGCCTCGTTCTCCAGTGCGCTTGCCTAGTTTTCAGAGGACGAGAGAGGAAGCAAGGCAATTTGAGTTCTGAAAGCCGGGTTGCTGTCTCATCTAGCATTAATAAATAAGACTCCATGTCACCATAAAGTGGAGTGGGGACAATCCAGGCCACCTTGACGCACACACAGCGATGCTAGGAGTCATCTAGCATGAATGGAGAAGGAGAAAACAGAAGTGAGACATTTCCAAACATGTTTTTCTCCAAAGGAAGAAATCATAGAGCCTGGCTGACAGCCATTGACCTTCTTATCAAAGGCGATAGATCTCTGCTCAATTCCTTTACATATGTTATGAATCCAATCCAATGGTGATGGCCCAGCATGAAAACCGTTCATTCACTCTCTGTGACTCCTTATGTCACTGGGGCGGTGAGGAGTACTCTGTCACCTGCAGATGGTCCCATACTGCATGGCAAGCGACAGGAACCGCAAGGGCCCGCGAGCGTGTGAGTCATTCTGCAACAGTGCAGGCTGTCTCGGCAGTGATTTGGTGAAGCAGCTTGCGTGGCTCTGCAGTGCGCTACAGGGAGGTCAGTGCCTTCTTCAGGAAGCTTGGACCATGAATCATGATTTTCCAAGGCACCCGTTTTACTGTCCTTTAGAGCCCTGCTCTCAACTGCACGCCGTCATTTTACAGGAGTCCTTTACAGTTCATTAGATAGCTCTAAGAGCAAAGCCTTCTGTCTTGGGGATGCCACGGAGAGCAGAGATGAACAGATTAGAAGAAGCCTTGGCGTCTGGCACACACGCAGACCTGTGGAGGAGGTGGTGGGAGGCTGGTGGGGATGCTGGGCCCAAACTCACAGGGCAGGGCTTTGGATGGAACCAAACGAGTTTGCAAGTAAAGGGTGGTCAGTGCAGGAAACGGACCCCGATGACGCGGAGAACAGCCCTTCCCTGTATCTCTAGCCATTTGCCTTTCCCTTGAGGCATCTCATTCTGCCATCCAACAGCCTGTCCGCCTGTCTGCCCTGTGCCCAGCCTGGAGTGGGGAAATTCAAGGTCCTTCCCAGTTCTCTCAGTATTCGTGGAATATTTGGGTAAGGTTGTCAGTATGGAGATTAGTAATATGTCCTGTTTCTCCACACCACACACCATCTTTCACTGCAGGTATTTCACTGCAAGTGTGACCTGATGACATGCCACGGAGGGCCCTGGGTTCCCCTGGTGATGGATACCAGGAGGTGGTTTACGCTCCACAGGGGCTGGGGCTGGTCCATGAAAGGCACTGGATAAGGCAGGTATAAAAACCTGGAGAGTTTTTGAAAGGATGATGAAAACTATTGCTGCTGCTGAGCTTTTACTCCCTTAATACCCTTGGGGAGGTGCTGATGAGGATAGTTTGTGTTTTCTTGGTTCCTAAGTTTTATGTGCAAAAGAATGATATCGCTGTGGGGAGGAGCAACTCCCTCAGTTACGTCCAGGAAAGAAGGGTCAGGGCCAGCTCTGGGGACATGGTACTCACCTGGGCCAGAGACCACCTCCTGCTCAGTGCTGAGGACCCTCTGACTATGCAGGCACCCAAGGCCACCGGGGTGTGGAGGAAAAGGCAGGAAAGAGACGTCATAGCAGAGAGGAGACTATGTTCCATGGGAGAACCACATGGAAGGACCTCAGCCATCCTGTAATTCCACCCAAAAGGTCACCTCATAGGCAGGAACACCCTGGCAATGACAGCTGGAGTGGGCAGGTGGCTCCTACAGGGCAGCAAAGAGGAAGAGGCCGAAGTTGAGCCAAGGGGGAAGGGCCTGCAGGCCCCAGAAGAAGGACAAAGGCTTCCCACCCTGGGGGCCCCAGTGGCCAGTCAAGGACAGACAGAGAGACAGGGGAGCCACCTTGCCAGGCACTGAGCATGGGAGGTTGAGTCAGGGCCCTTGTCCGCTGTTCTCCCTCCTTCTGTGAGGTGGAGGTGGCTGCCCCAGGGCAGCCTGTCCGCTCCAAGAGCCAGAGACAGCCAGCTTGCACTGGGGCAGGCGGGGGGAGGAGGGTTTCATGAAGCTGATGCTTTAAGAGGAGCATGACTAAATTTTAAAGAACCGAAATGAGATTCTTTATCAATCAAAAGGGACCGGGAAGCTCTGGAAATTTGATACGCTTTGGAGGTGGCTCACTTCCGATGCAAAGGGAGTAAGGTGCGGTCCCTGGAAACAGGTGAAAACAGCCTCTGCGTAGGAGCCAGAGCCAGCACTCCCACTGCACCAGCTGTACCTGCTCACAGGTGTCCTCCCACGCTGGATTTTCATCTCCCCGAAGGCAAGGCCACATCTGCATCCTCTCTCGGTTGCTGGCAGAAGTCTTTTCCAGAACGTTGATCTGCCAATACCGCGGCCATCTGTGTGTCTAACCGTGTCCCCTGTGGAACTGAATTCCTTGAGGGAAGAGGCTGTCTGGTCTGCTCTGTGTCCCCAGCTTCAAGAATGGGGCCTAGAGCGCAGGAGCCACTCAACAGTGCTAGCTGCAGAAATTTAAGACAGATGCCAGCTGCAGTAGGCTGAATAATGATCTCCCAGAGGTGCTCACAGCCTAATCCCTGGATCCTGGGACTATGCTAATGGACATGGCAAAAGGCACTTGTAGACACAGTCACACTAAGAATCTTGACGTGGAGAGTTGTTTTGGATTATCCAGGTGTACCCAATGTAATCACAAGGGTCTTGTGTGGGAGGCAGTAGGGTCAAAATTCAGAAAAAGTAGGTGTGAGGACAGAAGAAAGGTCGGAGTGATGCTCTTTGAAGACGGAGGGAGGGTCTATGAGCCAAGGAATGTGGAAAGCTCTGGAGCTAGAAAGGACAAAGAAACCCACTCAGGTACTGACGGACACTTGGGCTGATTCCACAGCTTTGCGAGTGTGAATTGTGCTGCAATAAACATTCCAGTGCAGGTCTTTTTGATAAAATGTCTTTTTTCCCCTTTGGGCAAATACCCAGCAGTGGGATTGCTAGATAGAATGGTAGGTCTACTGTTAGCTCTTTGAGGAATCCCCACGCTACCTTCCACAGAGGCTGTACTGGTTTGCAGTCCCACCAGCAGTGCATGAGTGTTCCTTTCTCTCCAACCTGGATAGAACTGGAGACCATCTTCCCATGTGAACTATCACAAGAATGGAAAAACAAACACCACATGTACTCACTATTAAATTGGAACTAAGCAATCAGCACTCATGTGCACATACAGAAGTAAAACACAACAGAAATCATGCAGGTGGGAGGGGCTGGGTAAAATCACACCTAACGGGTACAGTGCCCACTATCTGGGTGATGAGCACACTTATAACTTTGACTCAAACTGCACAAAAGCAATTCATATGACCAAAACATTTGTGCCCCTGTAATATTCTGAAATTAAAACAACAAAGAAAAGGCAAAGAAATGAATTTTTCCCTGGAGCCACCAGAAGGAATGTGGCCCTGCCAACTCCTTGATGTTAGACTTCTGGCCTCCAAAACTGTAAGACAATAAATTTATATTGTTTTTAGCTACTAAGTTTGTGTTAATTTCTTGCAGCAGTAACAGTGAGCAAAGACACCAGTAACCACAGACATTGCATAAAAAAAGCTCAGATCAGCAAGTTCCGGGAATGTCCTGGACTTTGTCCCTGTGTTGCCCCTCAGACTGCAAACAGGCTCTGAGGCCTGGGGACGACTGCCCCAGCCACCGTCACATGTCTATTCACAACACTCAGCATGGAGCCCGAGTTGTGTGGCTGTCTGTGTCCCCACCTGCGCTCCTGCGATATTCCCCATAGCTTCTCCGCTGCACTGTCCTCCCTCCTGTCTCAGAGGCTGTTACTGATCCTTGCTGTTGTTTTTGTCCCGCCTTTGTTTCCTGTGGCACTGCCGCCCTCTGAGAGTCTGACACGCCTGGGTTTTCTGCTCACGGAAGCCGCGGGAAGCACGGAACACCGAGGGCAGGGTTCCCGCCCTCGGCACCGCTGAGGCTGGGGCCAGAGGAACAGGGAGCCCGGGAAGGGGGACCGGGGCAGGACACGTCCACACGCGTCAGGTCTCCAGAACCCGGAGCAGGACAGCGGAGCGCGGAGAACGGGAAGAGCCGGCATCGCTTCGCCGGCCGTTCACTTGGCAGCGCGGCCTTGCGGTGGGAACGCGCCCGCCCTGGTAAACCACAGGGTCCCCGGGGAGCCAAAGGAAGACTAAGGTTTGTAAAGGAAGACGAGGAGAGCTACAAGGATCAAAAGTGAGGACGATGCGGGCGAGGCTGCGAAGGCCTTTATGCGAGGCTGCAGCCCTGGCAGAGTCTTGGTGACAGCGTCCGCCGTCAGGCACTCATGCATGGGACAGTCCTCTTGGAGGCCTTGCCTGGCTCTACTTGTCAGGGGCTTTTTGTTTTTGTTTTTGTTGTCTGTTGTTTGATTGTTTACTTTTAACAAATGACTCCACTTTGATTGTGACAATTTTCACACTGTCACCAGTCCCATTTTCAGGTAAGAAAGCTATGTTCAGAGATGTTAACCCGGCCTAGTCGTAGCTAGTAAATAAGGAGGAAAACATCGCGTCTGGGAGGCCCGAGTTTCGCCTAAGGGCCAGGCTCTTTGAGCCGCACCCCGCTGGAAGAGGGAGGCGAATCTGGAACAGGGACGGTGACGTGCGGAGGGGACATTGAGAGCATGCGTCTCACAGAATGCGTGCCATGCAGCTTGGGCTCCACTCACATTCAGAGCACTGTCTGCGTCTGCGCCGCAGGCCCCACACGCGAGGCGCGCTCTCGGCCGTCCCGCCGTCCTGGCACGGCGTCCACCGCAGACAGTGCTCGCGTCCGGGAGGTCTGCAGCTCTGCGGCGCATGCAGGCCCGTCGACAGCCTGCCCACTTTTCTGGATGGAGTCGAACTCCTTCCCTGGGCCTGCAAAGACCTCCCTGGCCTGGCCCCGTGTGGCCCCTTGGGTGTCCGTCGTACTCCCTTGCCCCAGTCTGAGTTTTGGCTGAGCCGGCAGCTCTCCATCCCAGGGCCTTCCGTGGGGACAGCCTCCGTCTCCTCCTTGCGTCGCACCTCTCAGCATCCTGCAGGAACCCTTCCCGGCCCCCAGCCCAGCCAGGCGCCCCACCCCCTGCTCCCACTGCATCCTCAGCCTCGCGTACCTGAGGACACTTACATACAGTTGTGATGGCCTGTTCACGTTTCAGCCTCTGAAACGACACTAAGCATTCCCAAGGGAGCTTCCCTCGCCGCTCATTCCAACAGCAAAGACTCCTCGGTCACAGCACGTGTGTTGCACGCACACACTGGAGTGACTTAGATGCTTTGCCTCCCTCTTGCCCAGGTCCCCCAAGCATCGTGCTGGCTTGCCGGTGTCCCGCGCTGGAGTCCCACTGGGACCCCATGTGCTGCCTGGGTCCACACAGACACCGGTCTGCTTGGCCGCTCTGTCTTCGTGCCATCACGAGTTGGCAGACAAGCTTACGCATCTGTAAGCCCATCGAGTATTTCTATCATGAAAGGGTGTCAGATTCTGTTAAATACTTTTCCCGGCATTATTAAGATAATCATGGTTTTATTCTCCTTTATCCTGTTCATACAGTTTATTGCATCGATTTTTTTGTACATTGAACCAACCTTGTACTGCTTGGACAAATCCAACTTGGTCGTGGAGTATAATACTCTTTAAATACTACAGAATTCAATTTGTGAGCATTTTGTTGAAAATTTTTACCTCTGCATTTATAAGTGATATTGGTCTACAATTTTCTTCTCTTGATATGTTTTTGTCTGTTTTGTTATCACGGTAATACTGGCTTCACAGAATGAGTTGAAAATTGTTTTCTTTTCTATTTTTAAAAGAGTTTGTGAAGGACTGCTGTTAGTGCTTTAAACGTTTGGTAGAGTTCACCAGTGAGGACTTGGTTTTTTTCTTTATGGGAAGTTTTTTTTTTTTTAATTACTAATTAAACATCTGTACTCATTATAGGTCTAGCCATACTTCCTACTACTTCTTGCGTTGGTTTCTGTAATTTTGCCTTTCTAGGAGTGTGGCCGTCTTCTCTAGGTCGCCTGGTTTCTGGCACACGCCGTTCAAAGTGTCCTCTGCACCCTGTTTCTCTCGGCTCCGTGCCGGCGTCCCCTCTGGCACTGCCCAGCTCCGTAACGGGCAGCTGTTAGAAAAGTAGCTCAAGGTTTCTCAATTGTGTTAATTTTTTCAAATAACTAAAGTTTTAGTTTGTTAATTTTTAAAATTGTTTTTCTATTCTCTGTTTGATTTACTTCCACTCTAATCTTTTTCACTTCGTTCATTCTGCTTGGTTTGGGATTAGTTTTCTAGTTTGGGTTTTCTTTCTCTGTTTTCTTAGGGTAAAATTTTAGGTTAATGATTTTAGATTGTCTTTCCTCATAATATATACATTTACAGCTATAAATATTTCTATAAGCATTGCTTTTGATTCATCATATAGGTTTTTGTATGTTGTGTTTTTATTTCCACATTTCGATTGCTATTTCTTCTTTGGCCCACTGGTTGTTTAAGGGTGTGTTTAATTTTAGCATATTTGTTAATTTTCCCTAATTTACTTCTGACAATGATTTCTAATTGAATTACATACCCTGTGTACTTTAAATCTTTGTAATTTTTATTGAGGCTTGTTCTATGGCCTAGCGAGCACATGGTCTGCCCTGGATAACATCCCACGTGCACTTGAGAAGGGTGTGTGTTTTGCTGTTGTCAGGCAGAGACATCCACAGCTGCCTTCTGGTTTATAGCAATGCTCAAGTCCACTCTTTTCTTGTTGATCTTCTTCCTAGTTATTCTACCCAGTATCGAAAGTGTTGAATTGTCTAAAACTCCATCATTTCTGACAGTTTATGCTGCATGTACTTTGGGCTGTGAAGTTAGGTGCGTGTGTGTTTATAATTGTTGGATCTTCCCTATTGAAGACATCCCGGTATCTCTCATTTCCCTATCATTAGGAAATGTTCTTTGTATCTAGTAACTGTTCTTATTTTAAAGTTTTATTTTTTCTTATATTGGTATAGCCACTCCAACTCTCTTCTGGCTACTGTTTTAATGTTATTAATGATATGGTTGAATTTACATTTGCCATTTTTCTTTTTGATTTTTATACGTCTCATGTCATTTTTGTTCCTCTTCTACTTTACTTTGATGAAGTGGTTATTTTATGGTGTAACACCTTAATTTCTTTAATAATTTTAATTATATGTTTTGATTATTATTTTAGCAGTCATTTCAGAGTTTATGTGAGGGTGTTTATGTGTGTATATACATAAACTCATACATATATATACATACATATATATCCTACCTTATCAAAATTCATACTATATTTATACTAACTTAATGCTAGTGCAATACAGGAATGTTACTTCCATATGGCTCCATTCACTCATCCTCCCTTTTTGTGCTATTATTTTACACATTATATCTGGTGCTTTATGTGATCCCATGTCTTTTAAAGGCTTTGAGAGAGGAAAGGAGCGTAAGCATGTATTTATAGAGCATATTATGTTAGGCTTCCTACTTAACATTTCTGATTCTTTCAAGTTCTTGTGGATTCAAGTTGCCATCTGGTGTCCTTTCCTTGCTCCAATACAGTTTCTTTTCCATCCACCTCCTTTCTGCTGTTATTTTCAATTACAAGACATTTATATATATCAGAAGCCCAGTGATATAATGATTATATAATCATCATTATAATATTGTTATATAATTATAAAATAATGAATATTATTGCATGCATTCAGTTAGAAGAAGTAATTTGAAATTATATTTCTTTATAATTATGTACACTATTACCTTTATTGATTCTCTGCATTCTTGTCAAAACACTGCCTGTCCTCCTCGTCTGCGCGCTGAAGAGCTCCTCTGGTGTCTCTTGCAAGGCAGACTTGTTAACAACATGCTCTGTCAGTTTTTGTTTATCAGGAAATGTCTGTTGTGCCTTCACTTATGAAAAAAATTTTGTTGGATATAAATTTGGCTGACATTTTAATCTTTTTTTCAGCAATTTGGATATGTTGTCCCACTGCCTTCTGGCTTCCATGTTTTGATGAGAAATCAGCTGATGTTGTAATTGGGGTTCCCTTTTTCATGAGGAGTCATTTTTCTCTTGCTGCTATGAAAATTTTCTCTTTATTTTTGGCTTTCAATATTTTGACCGTGATATGTATGGATATGGATCTCTTTGTGTTTTTTCCACGTGGAGTTTGCTGAGCTTCTTGGATATGAGATTCTTCACCACAGTGGGGAAGCCATCAGCCATTATTTCTCCAAATAATTTCTCTGCCTCTTTCCCTCTGTATCTTCTCCATCTGATAACCCCATTACCTATATGTTGTTGTGGCTAAAGTCTGCTACACTTCTCTGAAGCTCTATTAATTTCTCTTAATTCTTTTCCTCTCTGTGTTTTAGATTGCAGATCTCCGTCTTCAAGCTCATCAATTTATATGCCAATGCAAATCTACTGCTGAGACATGAGTTTCATTTTATATATTGCACTTTTCAACCCCAGAATTTTTATTTGGTTCTTTTAAAATATAATTTATTTCTCTTCATTATATTATCTTTTTGATGAGATGTCATCAAACCTTCTTTAAATTCTTCAGACACTGTTGTCTTTAGTTCTTTCAGCTTATTTACATCAGCCACACTGAAGTCTTTGTTTGATAAGTCCAACATCTGAGTACCTTCAAAAGCAGTTTCTGTTTTCTGCATTTTTTTCCTGTGTGTGGATTACACTTTACTGTTTGTTTGTATGATTATATTTTGTGATGAAAATTGGACCTTCCAGATAATATAGCAACTCTGGATGTTGATCACCTCCTTCCCTGAAGTTGATGATGTTGTTAAAGCTTCAGTCAGTTATTTTTCTATGTCATGACTTGGATGAACTACCTCTGTGGTATCTATTTCTCCTGCAGTGTGCAACCTCTGATGCCTGTGCTTGACATTTTTAAATTTTTCTTATGTTTTAGCCTAGCAACCAAGGGTTGTTCTTGAGTAATCATGAGTCACTTTTTGGTCACAAATTGCTCTTGAGTTCCTTTGACAAGATAGATTTTTCACTCTTTACCACTCAATGTGTATGTAGCTCATAGGCTAATATCCCATTTCAGAGAGGTTACATGTTTATTTGTTTCATCCACCATTTAGCTATAAACTAATCACTTGGCTTCCTTCTTTCTTTAATCATTCATGAGAAGATGCAGGGTTGGGTATGTATGTGGTCTTCTGGACTGAGGGATGATACAACATAGGTCAGCTTTGGAGATATCGAGGGTTTGATTCCAGACCACCACAATAAAACAAATACCGCAATAAAGTTTTTGTTTTTCCAGTGCATATAAAAGTATGTTTACACTATACTGTAGTGTATTAAAAGTATTATGCATCAAAACAATGTACATATCTTAATTAAAAAATACTTGATTGCTAAAAAAATGCTAATAATCATCTGAGCCTTCAGCAAGACATAATCTTTTTGCTAGTGGAAGGTGTTGCCTTGATGTTGGTGGCTGCTGAGTGATCAGGGTGGTAGTTGCTGGAAGTTGGGGTGGCCATGGTAACTTCTCAAAATAAGATAACAGTGAAGTTTGGTGCATCGATGGACTCTTCCTTTCACACAAGATTTCTCTGTAGCATGTGATGCTGTTTGCTGGCCTTTTATCCACAGTAGAACTTCTTTCAAAATTGGAGTCAATCCATTTAAGTCCTGCCACTGCTTTTTCAACTAAATTTATGTAATATTCTATGTAATAATCCTTTATTGTTATTTCAACAATGCTCAGAGTGTCTTTGCCAAGAGTAGATTCCATCTTCAGAAACCACTTTCTTTACTCGTCCATAAGAAGCAATTCCTCATTTGTAAATTTTATCATGAGATTGCAGCAATTCAGTCACATCTTCAGGCTCCAATTCTAATTCTAGTTCTTTTGTTATTGCCGTCACATCTGCAGTGACTTCTTCCACTGAAGTTTTGAAACACTCAAAGTCATCCACGATGGCTAGAATCAACTTCTTACAAACTGTTAATATTGATATTTTGACATTCTTCCATGACTCATGAATGTTCTTAATGACATCTAGAATGTGAATCTTTCTAGAGGGTTTTCAACTTCATTTGCCCAAGTCCATCAGGGGAATGACTATGGCAGCTGTAATCTTACACAATATATTCCTTAAATGATAAGATTTAAAATTCAAAATTATTTTTTGATCTGTGGGCTGCCAAATGGATATTGTGTTAGCAGGCATTAATATAAAGTTAACCTCCTCATACATCTCCATCAGAGTTCTTGGGTGACCAGGTGCATTGTCAATGAGCAGAAAAATTTGCTAAGGAATCTTTGTTTCTGAGCAGTAGGTCTCAACAATGGGCTTAAAATATTCAGTAAACCCTGATGTAAACAGATGTGTTGTCGCCCAGGCTTTGCTGTTCCAATTATAGAGCATGAGCAGAGTAGATTTGGCATAATTCTCAGGGGCCCTAGGATTTTCAGAATGGTAAGTGAGCACTGCCTTCAACTTACAGTCACCAACTGCACTAGACCCTAACAAGAGAGTCAGCCTGTCCTGTGAAGCTTTGAAGCCAGGCACTGACTTCTTATTTGTAGCTGTGAAAGTTCTAGATGGCATCTTTTTCCAATATAAGGCTGTTTAATCTACATTGAAAATCTGTATATGATACAGCCATTTTCATGAGTTATCTTCACTACATCTTCTGGATAACTTGCTGCAGCTTCTCCATCAGCACTTGTTGCTGCATGTAATTGAGACAGCTTCTTTCCTTAAATCTCATGAACCAACCTCTGCTAACTTCATATTTTCCTTCTGCAGTTTCCTGATGTCTCACGTAGAGTGGAAGAGAGTTAGGGCCTTTCTCTGGAAGAGGCTTTGTCCTTTCTTCTTATTATTATTTTAGGGTATTATGAGGGTACAAACATTATGGTGACACTTTATGTCTTTGCCTCACCCAAGTGAGGGTTAGAGGCATGCCCTTCCCCGCTACAATGCTTCCTGTGTCCTTTAGTTGTAGGTTTACCTCCCCATTCCCCTAATCCCTGGAGAGTATTACTGCCATGGGATCACCCTAGTACCAATTTGATGGTGAGTACAAGTGGAGCCCATTCTTCAGATCTTGTGGTACCTCACTTTGAATAATAGGCTTAAATTTAATCCAGGATAGTATAAGAGGTGCTAGATCACTGTCGTTTCTTATGATTGAGTAATATTCCATTGTATACGCATACCAAATTTTAATAATCCACTCATGAATTGACGGGCATTTGAGTTGTTTTCACATCCTTGCAATAGTGAATTGTGCTGCCATAAGCATTCGGGTGCAGATGTCATTATCTTAGAATGTTTTTGTCCTTTTAGGTAGATGCCTAATAGTGCTATTGCTGAATTGAATTGGATTTCTATTTTTAGCTCTTTGAGGTATCTCCAAGTTCTTTTCCACAGAGATTGCACTAATTTGTAATCCCACCAGCAGTGTAAGAGTGTTCCTGTCTCTCCACATCCTCTCCAGCATTTGCTGTTTTGGAAATTTTTTATAGAGGCTAATCTCACTGGGGTTAGGTGATATCTCATTGTGGTTTTGATTTGCCTTTCTCTAATGATTAGAGATTTGAGCATTTTTTATATGTTTGCTAGCCATTATTCTGTCTTCTTTTGAAAAGTTTGTGTTCATTTCCTTTGCCCATTTGTTGATGGGGTTCTTTGATTTTTTTCCTGTTGATTTTTTTGAGTTCTAGATAGATTCTAGTTATCAGCCCTTTATCAGATGTGTATAAAGTAAATATTTTCTCCCATTCTGTAGGCTGTCTATTCACTCTAATGATAGTTTCCTTGGATGTACAAAAGCTTTTTAATTTGATCAGATCCCATTTATTTATTTTGTTGCTGCAGTGATTGCTTTGGGGGTCTTCTTCAAGAATTCCTTGCCTAGGCTGATGTCTGAAAGGGTCTTCCCAACATCTTCTTTTAGAATTCTTAAGGTTTCATGCCTTAGGTTTAAGTCTGATAACCATCTTGAATTGATTTTTGTGAGAGGCGAGAGATGGAGATCCAGTTTCATTCTTCTACACGTAGCTATCCAGTTTTCCCAGCACCATTTATTGAAAAGAGATTCTTTTCCCAAAAGAATATTTTTGTCTGCTTTGTCAAAGATTAGATTACCATATGAGGATGGTTTCATCTCTGGATTCTCAGTCCTGTTCCAGAAGTCTGTGTTTCTATTCTTATGCCAGTACCATGCTGTTTTAGTTACTATAGCCTTGTAGTACAGCTTGAAGTCTGGTAGACTGATACCTCCCAGTTTGTTATTTTTACTTAAGATTGCTTTGGCTATACGAGGCCTTTTCTGGTTCCATACAAAATGTAGAATTATTTTTTCTAGTTCTGTAAAGAATGATGATGGAACTTTGGTAGGGATTGCATTAATTCTGTAGATCACTTTAGGTAGCATGGACATTTTAATGATATTGATTCTACCAATCCATGAGCAAGGTAGGTTTTTCCATCTGTTTACATCTTCTACAGTTTATTATCTTAGTGTTTTATAGTTCTCCCTATATTTGTCTCTCACATCTTTTGTTAAATATATACCTAGATATTTCATTTTCTTTGAAGCTATTGTAAAAAGTATTGCATTTTTTTTAATTTGAATTTCGGCTTGACTGTTATTGGCATATATGAATGCCTCAGATTTGTGTGTATGGATTTTGTATCCTGAGACTTTATTGAATTCATTTATCAACTCTAGGAATCTCTTAGATGAATCCTTGGGGCTTTCTAGATATAATATCATATCATCAGCAAAGAACGAGAATTTGATCTCATCTGCCCCCATTTGGACACTCTCAGTACCCCTCTCTTGCCTAATTGCTGTGGCAAGGATTTTGAGCACTATGTTAAATAGAAATGATGATAAAGGACAACCTTGTCTGGTTCCAGTTCTAAGTGGGAATGGTTTCAATTTTTCCCCATTTAATATGATATTGGCAATGGGTTTGTCATAAATGGACTTGATAATTTTAAGGAATGAACCATCTATGCCAATTTTGATAAAAATTTTTATCATAAAGGTGTGTTGGACTTTGTCAAATGCTTTTTCTGCACCTATTGAGAGAAACATATGGTCTTTGTTCTTGCTTTTATTTATGTAGTGAATTGCATTTATAGATTTGCGTATGTTAAACCAGCCTTGCATCCCTGGAATAAAGCCCACCTGGTCACGGTGAATTATTTTTTTGATGTGGTGCTCAATTCTATTTGCTAAAATTTTGTTGAGGATTTTTGCATCTATATTCATGAGGGATATTGGCCTGAAGTTTTCTTTTTTTGTTGTGTCCTCTCCTGGCTTTGGTATCAAGGTGATATTGGCTTCATAGAATGAGTGAGGAAGGATACCATCTTTCTCAATATTGTGAAATAATTTCTGTAGTATAGGTGTGAGTTCTTCTTTGAATGTTTGGTAAAACTCTGAAGTGTAGCCATCTGGTCCGGGACTTTTACGTTTTTGGAGATTTTTGATTGCTGCTCCAATTTCTGAGCTTGAGATTGATCTATTCATATATTCTGTGTCCTCTTGCATGAATTTAGGGAGGTTGTATGTTTCCAGGAATTTGTCTATTTCCTCCTCATTATGTAGTTTTTGCACATATAGGTTTTTATAGCAATCAAAAATAATGTTTTATATTTCTGTGATGTCTGTTGTGACCTCTCCTTTTTCATTTTTGATTGAGATTATTAGAGACCTTTC
>CAUYSK010011880.1:0-16713 GCA_963575035.1 Avahi laniger | reverse complement strand
TATATATTTTTTTTTAGCTGTCCAATCAATTTCTTTCTATCCTTGGTAGAGATGGGGTCTCGCTCTTGCTCAGGCTGGTCTCGAACTCCTGAGCTCAGAACGATCCACCCACCTCGGCCTCCCAGAGTGCTAGGATTACAGTCGTGAGCCACCGCGCCCGGCCTTCTCTTGGTCCTATTAATGTAATGTATCATGTTTATTGATTTTCATATGTTGAACCATCTTTGCATCCCTGAGATGAATCCCACTTGATCATGGTGAATGATCTTTTTAATGTGTTGTTTAATTATGTTTTCTGGTATTTTGTTGTGGATTTTTGCATGGATGTCTTATGGTTTTCTGTTTTTATTTATTTTTTATTTTGTTATTGTTGCTGTGTCCTTGTCTGGTTTTGGTATCAGGGTAATGCTGACATTGCAGAATGAGTTTTGAAATATTTCCTCCTCTTTAATTTTTGGAAGGGTTTGAGTAGGATTGGTATTAGTTCTTCTTTAAATGTTTGGTAGAATTCAGCAGTGAACCTATTCAGTCCTGGGCTTTATTTTGATGGCAGACTTTTTATTTCATATTCAATATCATTACTCATTATTGGTTTGTTGAAGTTTTTCTATTTCTTTCAAGTTCAATCTTGGTAAGTTGGATGTGTCCAGGAATTTATTCATTTTTTCTAGGTTTTCCAATTTGTTGGTATATAGCTGTTCATAATAGTGTCTAGTGATTCTTTGTATTTCTGTGGTCTCAGGTGTTATGTCTCCTTTTTCATTTCTAGTTTTATTTATTTGGGTATTCTCTGGATTTTTTCTTAGTCAAGCAAAAGGTTGCCAATTTTGTTTATCTTTTCAAAAAACCAACTTTTCATTTCATTGATATCCTCTTTTTTTTCAGTCTCAATTTCATTCATTTCTGTCCTGATATTTATTATTTCTTTCCTTCTACTAAATTGGGGTCTGGTTTGTTCTTGATTTTCTGGCCACTTTAAAGTAGTCTAGTTTGATGACAAATTTTAAAGAATATAAAACTAATTGTAAAGGATTGGCCATGAATGATCAATAGGAGACTTCGATCCTCTACTTTCTTTCTTCAGCTTTCCAAAAGAATCAAGTCAATATCCAAGTAAGCATATTCATGGAAATTTAAATTTGATTATTTTTCTCCTTCATAGAATGAGAAAGTTCTTACTTCCAAAGATGACATAGCATATTATTAAAAATGTCCAGCTTTCAACAAAAAATTATGAGACATGCAAAGAAACAAGAAAATATGGTCCATATACAAGAATAAAATCAATCACTGGAAATTGTCCTTGAGGAAGCCCCGATATTGGATTTACTAGATAATGACTTTAAATCAGTTATTTTAAATACATTCAAAGAAATAAAGGAAATCATGCCTGAAGAACTAAAGGAAAATATAAGAACAATATTTCACCAAATATAGAATATCAGTAAAGAGATAGAAATTATAAATAAAAACCGAAGAGAAAGAAAATCTGGAGATGAAAAGTACAATAACTGAAATGAAAAATACAGTAAGACAGGCCGGGCACGGTGGCTCACACCTGTAATCCTAGCTCTCTGGGAGGCCGAGGCAGGCAGATTGTTTGAGCTCAGGAGTTTAAAACCAGCCTGAGCAAGAGCGAGACCCCGTCTCTACTAAAATCAGAAAGAAATTAATTGGACAACTAAAAAATATATATGGAAAAAATTAGCTGGGCATGGTGGCGCATGCCTGTAGTCCCAGCTGCTCGGGAGGCTGAGGCAGTAGGATCGCTTGAGCTGAGGAGTTTCAGGTTGCTGTGAGCCAGGCTGATGCCACGGCACTCAGTCTAGCCCAGGCAAAAGAGTGAGACTCTGTCTAAAAAAAAAAAAAAAATACAGTAAGACACTGAAGAGCAGATTTGGGCTGACAAAAGAAAATCAGTGAACTTAAATATAGCTTACTTGAGTTCACCCAGTCTGAAGAACAGAAAGAAAAGAGAATGAAAAAAAAAAAACTTAAGAGAGCATCAGAGAACTGTGAGACACCATCGGGTATACCACTATAGGCATAATAAGAGTCTCAGAAGAAGAGGAGAGGAGAAAGGGAAAGAAAGAATACTTGGAAAAAGAATGGCCAAAAATTTTCCAAATTTGATTTTAAAATATTAATCTATACATCCAAGAAGCTGAACGAACTCAAGTAGGATAAACTAAAAAATATCGACATCAAGGCTCATCATAATAAAACTGTTGAAAGTTAAGATGAAGAGAGAATATTGAAAGCATCAAGAGAGAAGCAATTTATCACATACATACAAGGGATCCTTAATAAGTTAATAATTGATTTCTTATCATAAATTATGGTTCCAGAAGGTAAGCGGATAACATATTCAAAGTGCTGAAAGAAAAAGACTACCAACTAAGTAAAATCATCCTTCAAAATGGAAAGAGAAATTAAGACATTGTCAGGTACGCAAAACCAGGGAATTTGTTGCTAGACTTGCCCAAGAAGAAATACCACTATTAACAATAGTATGCTAACAATAATATGCTAACAAATTAAATAATTTAAATAAAATTATCACATTCTTGGAAAGACACAAACTACCAAAACTGACTCAAGAAGAAATTAAATATTCAAATAGATGTGTAGCAAGAAAAGACATAGAATTAACAATCAAAACACTTCCCACAAAGAAAATTCCAGTATTAATTGGTTTCACTGGTGAATTCCACCAAATGTTTAAAGAATTAACACTAAACCTTAACAAACTTATACAAAAACTAAGAAATACTTCAGAACTCATTCTATGAGATTGGGATAATCTAGGTACCAAAACTAGAAAAAAGCTGCATGTCACAATAAAGGAAATGTACAAACCAATATCCCTTATGAATGTAGTCACAAAAATCCTCAAAAATAAAACAACACTAGCAAACTAAATGCAGCAACATATATTAAGGGTTATACACCTGACCAAATGTGATTTATTCCAGGAATAAAAGGTTGGTTTGACATATAAAAATCAATTAATACATGAATAGTCCAGCTCCAGGCCAAAATATTATGTGTAATTTTCCAGGCCTGACCATAGGCAATTTCAAAGGCTTTACCTGACAGGCTTCAGGGGATAAATCTACCCTCCACACACCAGACATGGTGTACAGTTAGTACACTTCAGCCTCTGTGAGAGTTGAAGTCAAGGATTCAGGATCCCCTGGCCAGACATACTCTTGTGCATGTCTGCATTCCTGGATCAGTAGCCTCTATTTGAAGGCATCATTAGAAGAGGGCTGCCAACAAAGGTCTTTTCAGTTGCCTCTACCAAGCTTACCTTACCTGGAGTACCTTTAAGACAATTTTCTCCACTCTGACTCAACATGAAGCACTTTTCCACTCCTAGCCCTACTGTCTCTTCCTTCCAGCCTCTCGGTTAGTAAACGATAGGAGCCTTTTGTTTGAGGATCCCTCAGCAATGAGATAATTCCCCTTTCTGCACTGATACATCTGATTTCCCAGTACCATTTCACAGGGGAAAATGGAACACCGGAGGAGCAAGCACTTTTTCCTGTTTAGCCTCTTGCTTATACTACCAGCATAAGTGATTACAGGTTTGACTGTCAATTTCACTTTGGTGTATTTTAATTGACTATCATAGCTCTCTTCAGTTTAGTTTTTGACAATATATCACAGTAATATAAAAAAGGACAAAACCCACATGATTATCTCAATAGATACAGAAAAAGTATTTGACAAAAATCTAACAGTATTTTATGATAAAAACACTAAGTAAACTAAGAATAGAAGAGAACTTATTCAACTTGAGAAAGACATCTACAAACACCCACTACTAACCTTATGCTTATAGGTAAAAGACTGAAAGCTTTCCCCTTAATATCAGAAACAGGACAAGGACATCAACTCTCATCATGTCTTTTCAACATTGAACTTAATATTCTAGCTGGGACAATTACACAAGAAAAATTAAAAAGAAAGGAATCCAGATTGGAAAAGAAGAAGTAAAACTATCTCCGTTCCCAGATGACATAATCTTTTATATAGAAAATTCTTTAAAAATCCTCCAAAATATATTAGAACTAATAAATTAGTTTAGCAAGGTTGCAGGATTTAAGATCGATACAGAAAAGTCAATTATTTTTCTACACACTTAGCAATGAATAACCTGAAAATAACATTAAGAAAGCTATTGTATCTACAATAGTATCAAAAATAATAAAACATTGTAATACATTTAACAAAAAGGTCTCCTACATTGAAAGGTACAAAACAACTTTGAAAGAAATTCAAAAAGACATAAATAGATAAAAAGACATATCATATTTATAGATGGAAGATTTACTGTGGTAGAGATGGCAATACTTTCCAAATTGATCTACAGCTTCAATGCAATCCCTTGCAAATTCCCAGCTTCCTCTTTAGGTAAATTTGACCAACTAATCCAGAAATTTTATATGGAAATTTAAAGGGCCCAGAAAAGCCAAAACAACCTTGAAAAAGAAGGACAAAGTGGAGAATTTACTCTTCCCAATTTCAAAACTTACTTAAAAATTACAGTATTCAAGACAGTATGTACTGGGTATCTACACAAAGAAAATGATAATGGTATATCAAAAAGATACCTGCACTCAGAGCAAGCAGACAAGAAAAGGAAATCAAGGGTATCCAAATGGAGGCAGAAAACCTCTTTGCTGACAATATGATTTTATATCTAGAAAATTCCAAAGCTTCTGTCAAGAGACTACTGGAATTGATAAATAAATTGAGCAAAATCTCCAGTTACAAAATTAATGTATACAAATCAGTAGCATTCCTATATATCAACAATAGTCAAGCTGAGAACCAAATCAAAGACTCAATACCCTTCACAACAGCAGGAAAGAAAATAAAATACCTAGGAATATATTTAACTAAGGAGGTGAAAGACTTCTACAGGCAGAACTACGAAACACCAAGGAAGGAAATAGCAGACGACATAAACAGATGGAAAAACATAACATGCTCATGGATTGGCAGAATCAACATTGCTAAAATGTCTACACTATCCAAAGTAATCTACATATTCAATGCAATCCCTGTTAAAATATCAACATCATTTTTCACAGATCTAGGAAAAATAATTCTATGATTCATATGGAACCAGAAAAGACATTGTATAGCCAAAGCAACCTTAAGCAAAAAGAACAAATTGGGAGGCATCAATTTACCATACTATGAGCTATACTATAAGGCTGTAGTCACCAAAACAGCATGGTACCGCACAAGAACAGAGACATAGGCCAATGGAACAGAACTGAGAACTCAGACATAAAATCATCCTTACATAGACATCTGATCTTTGAAAAAGCAGACAAAAACGTACACTGGGGGAAAGAATCTATATTCAATAAACGATGCAGGGAAAATTGGATAGCCACATGTAAAAGACTGAAACAGTTTCTACACCTCTTACCACTCACAAAAATCAACTCATGATGGATAACAGATTTAAACCTAAGGCATGAAACTATAAGAATTCTATAAGAAAATGTTGGAAAAATTCTTATAGACATTGGCCTAGGCAAAGAATTTATGAAGAAGACCCCAAAAGTTAATCACAGCAACAACAAAAATAAATAAATGGTACCTGATCAAATTAAAAAGCTTCTGCACTGTCAAGGAAATAATCATTGAAGTGAATAGACAGCCTACAGGATGGGAGAAAATACTTGCATGCTATGCATCCAATTAAGGGCTGATAACTAGAATCTATAAAGAACTCAAGCAAATCAGCAAGAAAAAAAAATCAAACAACCCCATTAAGAAGTGGGCAAAAGACATGAATAGAAGCTTTTCAAAAGAAGGTAGACTAGGCCGGGTGCGGTGGGCCATGGCTGTAATCCTAGCACTCTGGGAGGCCGAGGCGGGCGGATTGTTTGAGCTCAGGAGTTCGAGAACCAGCCTGAGCAAGAGCGAGACCTCATCTCTACCAAAAATAGAAAGAAATTAATTGGACAGCTAAAAAATATATAGAAAAAATTAGCCGAGCATGGTGGCGCATGCCTGTAGTCCCAGCTACTTGGGAGGCTGAGGCAGGAGGATCGCTTGAGCCCAGGAGTCTGAGATTGCTGTGAGCTAGGCTGACCCCACAGCACTCACTCTAGCCAGGGCAACAAAGTGAGACTCTGTCTCAAAAAAAAGAAGAAGATAGACTAATGACCAATAAACATATGAAAAAATGCTCAATATCACTAATCATCAGGGAAATGCAAGTCAAAACCACAATGAGATGTCACCTAACCCCAGTAAAAACGGCTTTTATCACAAAGTCTGAAAACAATAGATGCTGGAGTGGATGCAGAGAGGAAGGAACACTCAAACACTGTTGGTGGGACTACAAACTAGTGCAACCTCTATGGAAAATAGTATGGAGATTCCTCAAAGAACTAAAAGTAGACCTACCATTTGATCCAGCAATCTCACTATTTGGTATTTATCCAAAGGACAAAAATTCATGTTATCAGTACCTGCACTCTAATGTTTATAGCAACACAATTCATAATTGCAAAGATGTGGAATCAACCCAAATGCCCATCAATCCAGGAGTGGATTAATAAAATGTGGTATATGTCTAACATGGAATACTACTCAGCCATAAAAAATGAATTAATGCCTTTTGTAACAATCTGGATGGAACTGGATACCATTCTCCTAAGTGAAGTATCTAAAGAACAGAAAAACAAACACCACATGTACTCACTATTAAATTGAAACTAACCTAACAGTACTCACGTGCATAGTAAGAAGTAAAACAACAGAAATCAAACAGGTGAAAAGGGGGATGAGGAGACGAGTGAAATCTTATCTAATGGGTAAAATGTGCACTATTTGGGAGGTAGGCACACTTACAACTTTGTCTCAAGCAGTACAAAAGCAATCCATGTAACTGAAACATTGGTACCCCCATAAAATTCTGAAATTAAACAAAAAGTAAATATGTCAAAAGAAAAAACTCTTTATTTGTAATAGCTAAAACTATAAAACTCTTAAAATAAACCCAGGCATAAATCTTTATGACCTGAGATTAAAGAATGATTTTTTTTAGCTATTACTCCAAAAGCGCAAGCAACAACAACAAAAAACTAGGTAAACGGATTTTATCAAAATTAAAAACTTTTGTGTTTCAAAGGACACCTTCAAGAAAGTGAAAAGACAACCTACAGAATGGAAGAAAATATTTTCAAATCATATATCTGATAAGGACTTGTATTTAGAATATGTAAAGACCTCAAACTCAATGATAAAAAGTTAAATAATCCAATTTTAAAATGAACAAAGAATCCGAATAGACATTTCTTCACATAAAATATCCAAATATCCAATGAGCAAATGAAAAGATGCTTAAATCATTATCCATATGGGAAATGCAAATCAAACTACAATATCATATAACTTCACACCTACTAGGAAGGCTGAAATCAAAACGATGGACAAGCACAAGTGTTGTGGATGATGTGAAGAAATTGGAACCCTCATAAATTACTGGTAGGAATGTAGAAATGGTGTAGCCCCTGTGGAAAACTCTTATTATAACATAGAATTATAATAAGATCCAACAGTTCCACCCCTAAATATATACCCAAGAAAATTTAAAAGCTTATGTCTTTACAAAAACTTATACATGAATGTTCATAGCAACATTATTCATAATAGCCAATAAGTGAAAACAACCCAAATAGTCATCAACTGATGAATGGATAAACAAGATATGGTATGTACAAACAATGGAATATTATTGAGCCATTAAAAGAAATGCAGTACTTATATATGATACAGCATAAACCTTGAAAACATATGCTAAGTGAAAGAAGAAAGACCTAAAAGACCCTGTATTGCATCCATTTATAGGAAATGTCCAGAATAGGCAACTCCCTAGAGACAGAAAGTAGTTTAGTAGTTGCTGAGGCTGGGGCAAGGAGGAACAGGGAATTACTACTAATGGGTACAGGGTTTGTTTAGGGTGTGATGGAAACACTTTGGCATTAGATAGAGGTAATTATGGTAAATCCTTATGGATATACTAAAAACTACTGAATTTTACTTTAAAAATGTGAATTTTATGGTATATGAATTATAAATCAATTTTAAAAACTATCGAAAAGTTTAAAATGAAAATTAAAGCCATCAATAACTATATGAACTGCAGATGACCATTAACATTTTTAAATATTCCATTCCAGTTTCTTTCCTAGGCATGTACATGTTTTGATTAAGTCAAGCCCAGATCACACATATATAGATATATATTTTTTCCCACTGTGTTTTTTTTTTAAGGAAAAAACTTTTAAGCAATATTCTGAGGAAGACTTTTTCTGAAAGAGTTGATTAATTTTGTGATAATAGATCCATTTCAGCTCATCTACTGATTGAACAAATAAAAGACAATGCTTTCTAGGGGCAAATCTTCACATTGGAAATGATTTTAAAGAATAGTGACACTAAGTGCAGAATTTACTAAGTACCAAGATGTAGGAAACTGGTTCACCATGATATTTTTCAAAACTTTTTTCTTTCTTCCTCAACATTCCTTACTTTCATAAATATCCCTGTTTTTCAGCACAGGTCTATAGTCAAAGGCTGCATACTGGCTAATGAGTAACCAGGGGCTCTGATTATCTGCCAAGCTAATGTTGTACAGGAATATTGCACGCTAATGATAAAAACCTTGGATACTGCACATTAACTCTGGTACAATATGTATTTTAAATGTCACCCATATGAGTGGGAAAGTCTAGTACATTTGAAATGGACTTTTGTTTTTTTTTTCTCCTGTTTGCATTTCATTCAGAAGCAAAAATAACACACCATCTTTTCTAAGTGCACAAATGACTCCAGCATCTGAATTTACCTATAAAAATTAGGACTTGATTAAGATACCAAATTAAAATACAAAAGTACTGTGATCCTTCCTGGGCACTCAAATTATACGAAAAATTTTTGAGGCAAAGCAATGTGCTCTTTGTGAAATAGCTCTTATCTAGAGTATTACAAAATATTGCAGAGATGATTCAGGTTAAATATATGGTATAGATGGTAGTCATTAAAAAAGCATTCATGTAACACATTGTTTTTTAGGCCCTTTACAATAATTGATTGATTATCAGTTGTTACAGCACAATAATGGTCCATTTTTCAGAAACAGCAATTAAGATGCTTATAGTTAAATTTGTTCTGACCCACTCAGCAAGCTAGGTTGGAAGTCCTGGTTCTTTAATTCCCAGGTCGGTTCTAATGCCACTGGATCACAAGACCTTTACAATAGAGCTTATAAAAACACATTTTATGTGAAGCGACTAGTTAGAAAAAATATGACCTTTCAAATTATATCACCATTTTCCACATAAAAGCCTTGGCCAGCCTTCTAATTCATGCGACCTTTGGAAGCCATAAAATCACTTCCCAGGGAGAATTGATGTAGATTTGATTGGGGATTGTTCTTTTTGACCCAGAGTGGGTAAATGCCAGGCACCCACAGCACAGCCCAAGGAACATCAAAATCCTCTCAGCCCAGGGAGAAATCTGCAGCCTGAGGAAGTCATCTGAGTCCAGTGATGGACTTGCTAAAGATGAAGCTGGTTAAGCCAACTAAAGGTTTAATCTTTATCTCTTGATTGCAAACCAAAGAAAACCTTTAGACTTGCCAACTGCCTAAAGAGGAGTGTTTCAGAAATGTTAACAAATACAGGACCCTATCAATAGAGTGCTAAGAGTATACATGCATAGAAATTAAAGTCATCAGAAAAGGAAATGCTGTTTGTGAAAATGGGCATATTTAATAGAATTTCTATCTATTAATAAAGCAATATTACTTTAGAACATGGTGAATGATTGGGTAAACAGAGGAAAGAGAAGAAGACTTAGAAAAACACTGCTTAATATCTTTAAAAGATATCCTGTTTTTAAATATAAAGTCATGCTTATACTATATCTGCATTATGGGAAATACCAAAGAGTTGGATTAATGGGAAAAAAAATAACTGAAATTTGTTGAATTTTATATTCACTACCCTTTTTAATGTATAAATTTATGTAGCTATGTGAAATCCTATTTTATATTTAATTTTTATCCTACTTTTATTCACAAAACATATTAACATTTCTCCCATATGATTACAAATACCATCAGAACATCCTCTTAAGTTGCTGAATAATATTCCAACATGTAAATTGTGCTATAATTTATTGAAATATTGCATTATTGAGGAACTTCTAAAAGTTTCACTTTTTTGTATAAATAACAATCCTGTGAACATTTTTGTGGATAAAAGATTGTCATTCATTTCAATTTGGTGTTTGGAATAGATGAATTTATAATATGTTAAATACCTTTCATCTTTGAAGATGAGCACCGCCAACAACCTTTCCTTTTTCCTCCAGATATTTTACAGCCTTCCTTTTGCATTTGTAATCATTGAATTTGGACTATGAACCAAGGAACCAGGTTCAATACTGTGTTTTTACCTGCATGCCACTGATGTTCCATAGATTTCTTGGATGATAATCACTCTCCCTTTAATAACACCAGAACACTATTTAGGCTATGAAATTGAACCTTGAACATGAGATAACTAAAAGAATTATGTAAGGAAGAGGCAAAATAAGTGATGTTCTCAGCTTTGATGATTTTCAAGTAGCTTTGAAAATTCTTTTATCTTATGTTTTATTGCCATAAAACTTAAATCCTACTGGGACATTAAGGTAGGGTCTGAAGGGGCAGTTTTTCAAGATGTACTTATACAGCTTCTCTCTAGAAATACCTAGAGTTCTCTAAACTATATTTGAAAACTCACTAATTTGGGACCTGTAACAGTAGATGGACTTTCTTACCTGGGATAACAAACCATTCTTTTCTGCTTCAAGGAAATTTTAAAATGTTAGGTAAGGCTTGCCATCCTCAGAAGCAGTATTAGTATCCTGAGACAATTTTTGCCATTGGATTCCTGAGTGTTTGGTCAACGGCTGTGCCCAAAATGGATCATTGTGCCTGGTTAAGTCTAGTCCTCTCTGACATCATACACCATGAAGGAAAGCAGCCCTACACAGTTTTCTTCAAGGATGGTAGATAATTTGTATAGATGATTCAGAATCAAGGAATGGAAATTACAACAGACATACAAATGAGACACTGAAAACAAAAATCCCTCTGAGTTCACTGGCTAGAGAGAGCAGAAAATTCCTGAGTGGAACTGAGAGCTGTGACTCCTGCGGCTGGTGGCAAGGAGCCAGTGGCAGAGCCATCAGGAAGTGAAGGCAGGGAGCAGCACGAGGCTCTGTTATGTCTGTTTACCGAGTTCTGTGGGCCTCACCAACTATCATGTAGTCTTTTTATGGAAACTAGATAAACAGCATGCGTCACTGTGGCTATTTCACTTTATCAGAGAAGGAGAAGAAAGAGTTCCATGAACTGCAGATATGCAAGTGTGTTCGTCTTTCCAAGCAATTATTATACCAAATAAGAAAGACATTGAAATGTATTCTGTCAATGACTGATTATTTTTTAAGCCAAGTCAGAAAAATATTTCTAAACATATAGATGTTTACCAGCTGTTCCCAGAGGCATCCAGGTGGCTGCAACACCCTCCCTCTCAGCTGGTTAAGTTTTCCAAGCCAAAGAGACTAAACATCTCCCACATTCTACCTCCAGCTCAGAGACACTTCCAGGAACTCAAGTTTGCTAAGAGTTAAAATGTTTTTACTTCTATCCTGTTTTTGTGTTGAAGGCATCTAAAGGAGGAGGAATGAGGGAAAAGGACTTCTACCCTCTCTTTATTCCAGCTTCTCCTCATCTTTGCTTATCAACATTTGTTAACTGATGAGTTGATATCTTGAATTTACTTGCTATTTTTGGTGGATGCTTACCTTCCTTCTTATCTCTTCTTCTTTGTGACCTCAAATCATTCATCAAGGCCTTTCCTTGAGGGGACTGGAGTGTGCAGCACATAATGTAGAACCAGCCAGGGCACTATTTATCTGTTCGGTTAGTCTTATCTGACTACTATATTTAATTTAGAAGGCATTATCTGGCTCTCTCACTCATGTTCCACCCTACTCACTTACTATGCTGGTGTGTTTGTTTATTTTTGCTCCCAGGAAAGACCCCTGCAACTTTTCTCCCCGCTTCTCCAATTGTTCCAGACTCTGACGAGGTTAAAATGTCAGCCTGAGAATGTGTTGTCAAGATACACCATGATGGTTGTGCTAGTGCTTAAGTCAGAAGGAGGGAGAAAACTCTAGGGCAGAGATCACAGCGTCACAATGGGAAGGGAGGAAATAAAATGAGTTTGTCTAAGAGATACCTGCACTCGCATGTTCGTTGCAGCACTATGCACAACGGCCAAGACGTGGAATCAACCTGAGTGTCCAGCGATGGATGAAAGGATAAAGAAATGTGGTATGTATGTACAATGAAATGCTATTCCATGTTAAAAAGGGAAATCCTGTCCTTTGTAGCAACACAGATGAACACGGAGGACATTATGCCAAGTGAAATAAGAGAGGCACAGAAAGACCGTATGATGTTACCCATGTGTGCAATCTAAAAAAGTCAAACTCATAGAAACAGAGAGTATTAATAGAATGATGATTACCAGGGACAGGATGGGGTGGAGTGGAGGGGTGGGGTTGGATTGTAAAGATCTTGGTCAAAGGATACAAAATTTTAGTTAGATAGGAAGAATAAATTCAGGAGATCTATTGGATATCATGGAGTTATAGTTAATCATAAAGTATTATATACTTGGAAATTGCTAAGAGAGTAGATTTTAAATGATCTCACCACAAAAAATGGTAAGTGTGTGAAGCAATGGATATGTCAATTAGCTTGATTTAGTCATTCCACAATATATAAGTATATTAAAATATCATGTTGTACACCATAAATGTATACAATTGTTATTTGTCAATTAAAAAATTTAGATTTTAACTTAAAAAAATGGAAAGAGAAATGAGTTTGGAGTCACTCAGAACTGGATCAGAATCCTGGCCGCACCATTTACATACATAATCCTTTATCCTTGAGGAATGTCCATTTTCTCAACTTTAAAATGTACCTAGTAACACCCACCACAAGGAACTTCTAGAGATATTAGATAAACTAATGACTGTGAAATGTCTGGTAGGTTATACATGATCAGTCTCAGGGTCAGTTTCCTTCTCTTTGTCTCTCAGTTTAATGTCTTCTGCCCTATCAGGCCCTTTTTCCTTCTATATCCGATGCATAGACAAAACTCAGCACATAGTTATTGACTAAATGAGCTGGTGTGAAGACGCTGCTTAGTAGATCACATTTACAAAACGTGTAGAGTGAGATCTCCTTTTTGGCCAGCCCAAATTCTTGCTTTGCTTAGGAACTTCCTTAGCTCTCCAGAATTCCCCAGGTGAGCAGCGACACAAGTAAGATGGACGTTATTGCTTTTTATATCTATCAATATGTATAACACTGCATATCGAGTTGATATTTACATTGAGTGAATTTACATAAATTTCATATTTCTGGGAAAGAGTGTCTTACACTATACTCTTCTAGGCTTAGGAGGAAAGCCTTACATAATGTGGTCTCTGCTGATCTCTCCATCTGATTTCCTGACATTCCCCTTCTCTTCCAATGCTTCAATGCCTTCTAAATTATATTTTAAATAATTCAAAAGTGCTTCTACCTCCACAGTGCCTTTGCCCAAGTCATTCCCCCCACTAGACTCATCATTCCTTCAATCCACCGTGGATTATCTTGTCTTTTAGCTCAACCATTACTTTTGGGAATCATTTCCTAATACCACCTCCCCTTTTCTCATGGTTCTGCGGACTTTTCCTTTTCCACTCACCACACGTGTCACTTTCTTGTCTGTTAGTTTAGTTTCTGTCTGTCTCATTCTCCAGATTTTCATCCTCATGGGAGCTGAGTCAATGTCTCTTGCTTTCTTCTGTGTTCCTATAGTACTCCACAGGTATGTGCTTAAAAAGTATTTGTTGAAGGGATGAATGGAGAGGGGAAAACATTTCATAAACTCACATTTGAGCCTCTTCAAGCAATGCTCCTCTAAGTAGGAGACGGTTGGGTATATTTCCTACAATGTCATTTTATGTGATTTGGCAAACCTGAAAATGATTTCATGTCCATCTGAATCCCTGGTGTTCAAATCAATACAGTTAAAAAAGTTTCTCATAATGAAATACAACCAAACTTCCAGTAGGCATACAGAGGAAATACAGGAAGAAATACCCTTTTTAAACAAGCAAGCTTCATGGAGTCACTCATATCTAATGAGCAGCAGAAGTAATTTCATGTGTTGTTCCCAATTCCATTATCACCTACCCATGATTTTTCAATGAGGATGCAACCACATACTTCTAATTTCCTTCTTGGAATCTTTGCGGTGCTGTAGCTGCAGATGCACTCCTTCAGTAAGTATGAAATGATTCATAAGGTATATTGACATCACAGAAGGATTAACAAACACAGTAACAGGTAACTAGAGTACAACTGCTTGACTGGTGTTACTAGGTTACTATCAAGTAATTCTCCCTTTTATCTTGGGTTTCCGGTGCTCTCAATTCCATTTAATGAGGGTCGGAGCTACCCTGATGTGTCTAGTCCTGTAATATATTAAGAGTCTAGCCAAAAAAGTGGCTATTCATAATGATACAAAACTGAGTGTTTTTAAAAAACATGCACAATGAGAGAAATGGACTAAAAATTATCAGGAAAGGCAGTGTCAGGAAGCTTTGTCTGACTTGTTTTAATTACTTTCTTTTTAAGCATCTGACTGCATATAATTCTTCCCAAGACTTATCCTACCAATATAAAATGCGCCACTCTTGGTATTAACATTTTGACTTCTTGGACGCATACGTCCTTCCCCTAAACATTGTCTTTTAACACAGGTGGGAGAAAATTGGATGAATCATATGGGTTTCAATTGTTTAAGTTCGCTGCTCACCATCTATAAAAATAGAATAATAGTAACACAGCTTTCCCAGAAATGTAAGAACAATCATCCACAGCTGTCATAAAGCATGAATACTGAGTGATAGAAGTGGGACATAAGAAATGGCTGTGGACTTCTGTCTCCATTTAAGCCTAACAGAGCTGTCCAAAGAAAAGGAAAAAAAAAACTCTCAGTAAATGAATAAATGAGAAGGGTCATTCATTCATTCAAGCAGGCAGGAAATCATTACACATACTTTAAGCAGCTAGTATGTGGCAGGGATCCTGCTGGGGGCAAGAAGAATGAAGAATTGAAAAGTAGAAAAATAGACAAAGTACTAAACTTCAGAAGTCAGACCCCCAAATTAAATGCTTATGATAATGTTGGGCAAGCGCCTTAACATACAAATAAGCAGAGTCCTGGAAGAACACAGAAGAGGAAGTTCTAATGCCTCCTAGAGGGGACCAGGGAGAATTCAGAGAGGCGATAACCCTTGAGCAGGCTTTCAGAGATGGTTGTTTTCCACCCAAATCTCCACAGGGCACTGGAGCGATCCACGGCACTGATGGACACAAAGTTTATGAAGGAAAATCAAATGCATCTGAGCACGGACAGCTGTTTGAATTACCTCTTAAGTTCACATCACTCCGATAACTCTAACAACCACAATTACAACTACTGCTGTTAACAATTGCTGTTAGTAATTATTAATTAACAATTACTACTGCTATTGCTAATACTTATTTAAAATCTTTTATTAAAATTGTCATCTATTAAATACTAAGAATCTATAATGCTTAATGCTAGACACTAATCTCATTTAATTTCCATAGTCATGCTATGAGAATATTTCCCCCACTTCACAGATAAAAAATTTGAAATGACGAGAAGTTAAATAAATTGTCTAAGGTTATGCAGTCGGTAGTGGTAGAATGAGGATTCAAATTCGAGTGTGTCTAACTTTAAGGTGTAAGTTTCTACTCTCTCCCAATCTGGGGGAATATTTGAGAAAAAAAATAAAAGCTTTGGGGGCATGAGACAGTTAAGATGACAAGTTCTCTTCAAGTGACAGTGAAAATGTGATTTATTGAAACAAGAGGCAGAAATAGAATGAGTCTCTAAAATAATAAGCATGATTATTTTATCCCAGAAAATTTCAAACCTCAAAAAAATACATAAGGTAATAAAATAAGTCCATGATTCATCACCTGCCTTCAACAGTTATCAACAGTTTGCCAATCCTGTTTTATCTCTCCCTTTACTTTTCTTTTTGCTTGAGTATTTAAATGCAAATCCCAGATATCAAGTCTTTTATAAATACTTCAACATGCATCTTCAATTGATAAGAACATTTTCTCTCTATCATCAGAAACATTTCTGAAAATCCTTATTCTCATTAAATAGAATTTATGAGTGTTCCTACCTCTCTGCATCCACGCCAACATTTGTTGTTTTGGGTCTTTTTGATAAAGGCCAGTCTCACTGGAGATAAGTGATATCTCATTGTGGTTTTGATTTGCATTTCCCTGATGATTAGAGATGTTGAGCATGTGTTTTTTGGCCATTATTCTGTCTTGTTTTGAAAAGTTTCTGTTCATGTCCTTTTCACACTTTTTGATAGGATTGTTTGACTTTTTCTTGTTGATTTTCCTGAGTTGTAAGTGGATTCTAGCTATCAGCCCTTTATCAGATTTGTAGCATGCAAAAATTCTCTCCCTTTCTGTAGGTTGTCTGTTTGCTCTTGTGACAGTTT
>CAUYSK010011879.1:0-40670 GCA_963575035.1 Avahi laniger | reverse complement strand
GATGGGCTCGCTTGGACTGGGGACCTCCTCCACACGGGGTCACAGACGTCTTCGGTGCTGGTTGTTGTTGGGAAACGGCAAAGCAAAATCAGTGTGAAGGTTTCCACCCCACTGGCAATACCGGTGACAGTTGTTGGGGTTTTGCGACGTGCTGGGTTTTGGCAGATGGTTCCACTCGAGCCTCAAACATCCCTGTGAAGTTAGTTCCACGATTAATCTCATTTCACACAGGAGAAACCTGAAGCTCAGAGAGTTTTTTTTTTTTGAGACAGAGTCTCGCTGTGTTGCCCAGGCTAGAGTGCTGTGGCGTCATCCTAGCTCACAGCAACCTCCAACTCCTGGGCTCAAGGGATCCTCCTGCCTCAGCCTCCCGAGTAGCTGGGACTGCAGGCATGCGCCACCATGCCTGGCTAATTTTTTCTATATATTGTTAGCTGTCCAATTAATTTCTTTTTATTTTTGGTAGAGACGGGGTCTCGCTCTTGCTCAGGCTGGTCTCGAACTCCTGAGCTCAAATGATCCGCCCGCCTCGGCCTCCCAGAGTGCTAGGATTACAGGGGTGAGCCACCGCGCCCAGCCAGCCAAATACTTTTAACTTTCAAATCTGTTCTTTCTCTTATGCCCATGTGTCTATATAACATTATTAATTAAATCAATTTTTGACATTACCTATTGACTCTACATCTTGATAGTTGAAGCTTATCCTTTATTATATTTTCTACCTTTTTATAACATGTTTGATTACTTTTGAGGTTAATCACCTCATATTTAATTTGTTTAGTTTCATATTTGCCTATTAGCATTTATTTCCAAAGCCTCCAGGAGATCTGTCAAATACCTGCCTAATAATAATTATTCAAAGTGCTCAAACTCTCTATGAATTCAATACTTTTTTTCTTAGAGATCTTCGTTTTATGGCTCTCTATGCTCTTGCTAAAGCTCAATAGTTTGCCCTGAAGTTCTGTTGCAGAGGTTATATCCCTGGGCCTTCATCCCAGTCTTCACTGTTGGATTCTCTGTTTTCCGGATCTGATGTTTCTCTCTTTCTTGGCTCATCTATCATGTTGCTAAAGTATATCCTTAAAAATAGTGTTTGGAAAGTAAATATAGTCATGCGTCACTTAACAACAGGGATACGTGGTGAGAAATGTCTGTTATGTTAGGTGATTTTCTCGTTGCGTGGACATCATAGAGTGCACTTACGCAAACCTAGACGGTCTAGACTACTATCCACCTCGGCTATGTGGTGTAGCTCAGCAGTCCCCAACCTTTTTGGCACCAGGGACCACTTTCATGGACGACAATTTTTCCATGGACTAGGAGGTGGGGGGAGGGATGATTCAGGATGATTCAAGCGTATTACCTGTATTGTGCACTTTATTATTATTATTACATTGAAATATGTAATGAAATAATTATACAACTTACAGAATACAGAATAATGCAGAATCAGTGGGAGCCCTGAGCTTGTTTTCCTGCAACCAGATGGTCCCATCTGGGGGAGATGGGTGACTGATCTGATGGGAGGCGGCGCTCAGGTGGTGATGCCAGCAATGGGGAGCGGCTATAAATACAGATGAAGCTTTGCTCACTCACCTGCCTGCTGCTCACCTACTGCTGTGAGGCCTGGTTCCCAATAGGCCACCAATCGGTACCGGTCCTCGGCCTGGGGGTTGGGGACTGCAGGTATAGCCTACTATTCCTAGGCTACAACCTATGTGGCATGTTAATGTACTGAATGTGAATTACTGATGTTCCTTATTCCCTAAGTTTCCCCTCTTTGTGTTTTTAGATTCCTCTTAAATTTCACTTCTATTCTGTGTGTTTCTCTTTACTTGGAAGAGGGAGGGCAGCCAGGTTGTGAGTTGAAGAGTAATGCTACTCCATTTTGGATCTACCTCTAGGATCCTAGACAGCTAGATTAGATATTTAATTTTATCAAAGAGAAATATTGTTTGTCATCATTTATCAAATATTCCTTGTGAAGTTCTTCAGATTACTTGTTCAGTTTTGTGAGCATTATACACTTAATTTCAATCTATACATGTGAACTTCTACACTTACAGTGTGAAGATCACACCACAATACGTTTTACTATAGCTTCTGCATATTGAAAGACATACTGTCTACAAATATTGAAAAAGTAGTAACAAGTTTGTTGAACACACATCATATTCTCAATTGATGTAAATGATTTATTTGTATTCAGATTTTAAATTTTTATCATAATACTGATAAAGTTTAAGAGACTTGCCCAAGAACGCTTGATCAATGATAAGTAAATCTAAAATTTAAATCCTGATAGTATGGTTTCTGAGTCTATAGCCAGATGAGCTCTGAAGTTCCAGGCATATTGTGACATTTTAAAAAAATCATCTAAGAGATTAAAAAATTTCTGTAAGTTAGGCAAGGAAGATACTGTTTTCTCAGATTAATGCAGATTTAGGAAATAGAGTAACATAGCTAGTAAATGTGAACACAAGAGTTAGTGAAAATGCCATCATCTAGTTTTATGAGACACATTGCAGAAAGGTTAAGCGATCTTGATAAGGAGGTTATTTTGATCGAGGTGCCATCATCTCAATAATTTGGACACGATTCAGAAAAGGATACTTTTTAGATAGTCAAGGTCATGTGAGAAATTGATAAAAAGGAAACCAAGAAGTCCATGCTGTATCTAGTATTTGTTCCCTCACGAGAATTTTATTTTAATTCTATCAAAAACTACACATATTGCCACTCCTAGGTTTGAGTTTAGGGATTTTTCCCTTTTTGATGCTGACTAACATGACTCATGATGGTACAGCCAGGTTTGTATGGACACAAAGTCTCTACAGACACTCGGTGTATGCGAATGTCCACTTTTAACATATACACAAAAGGCAATATGTCACTTAAGGATGCAAATTGGGTGACTTTAAACAACAATTCCACATTTTAAGAATGAGCCAAATTCTTTTCCTGAAAAGTAGAAGCTAATTGGGTAAAATAAGCTAATTTCTTCATACCTAATTATGAATATAGTGCATGCCATATATAACTCATGATTTAGAAGAGGAGTATTGGGTGCTTTTTAATTGGCATAAAGGAACTATGAGAAGGAAGGTTATATACGAAGAGCTGGCAGAGATTTGGTGGCCCCGGGAGAAGAGAGTTCCAAGAAGAAAGGTGTGGCTCAAACTGCCAACTAGCAGACAAGCCAGACGAGCGCGTAGGGCATAGCTCTTCGAGCCTACGCTGTGTGTACAGCACGCTTCTTATCCCTGGGTGACATTTGAGTAATTGATAAAGTGTTTGCTGATAATGGCTATGGCACTGCCCTTCGCAAGGGTTATTTTCACTTTAAAATACAGTTCTCAAGGGTGTAACCATTTAAGACTCAAAGCACACAAAGCTGTAATGGAAGTGAAATTGATATTGTGTGGAAAGGAGCCATCTACTTGGTCAGCCTGGAGTCTTAGAAACCCTCAGATATTACAGGAGAGTTTAGTGCAAACTTCTTATTTGGTAGATGAAAAAAGTGAATCCCAGAGGGGTAGATGATTTTTCTTTAGATACAGCATCCAGAGTTAGGTCTGTTGTTAATTGTGGTTGTGGTGTGTGAGTATGTGTTTGTCTTAGTTTGGGCTGCTATAGCAGAATACAATAGACTGGGTTATTGGAACATCAAACATTTATTTCTCACAGTTCTGAAGCCTGAAAAATCCAAGATCAAGGCACAGGCATAGAGATGTCTGGGGAGGGCACTATTCTTGGCAAGCAGATGGTTGTTTTCCCACTGTATCCTCACATGGGAGAGAGAAATCATCTCCCTGATGACTTGGTTAAGAGTACGAATCTCATTCATGAGGACTCCACCCTCATGACCTGACCATCTTCCAAAGGTTCCACCTCCTACACCATAACACCGGGAGTTAGGATTGCAACGGATTGCTTTTGGGAGAAAACAAACTTTTAGTCCATAACAATGTGTGTCTATCTATGTAAAGTTTATGCATGTATGCAAATTGAGGTAATAAAGAAAACTCTTTTCTTACTCATCTTCCTCACATCTGACTTTCCTCATCTTGACTGTCCATTTGCATAATCACTAAAACATTAGCGTGGGGGATATTCCCCATAATATCTCTAGAAAGCTCTCAGCTGCCTGGCTAGGTCTGGTCATTTCACTTATTTATGTAGTGAGCATTTTTATGAGCTAGAATAGAAGGGTGAAAAGAAAGGGGTGACCAAAACACATTTCTTGTCTTTGTGCAGTTTACAGCTTACTGGGAGGTACAGAAATTAAACAAATAATCACACCAATGTACATAAAGACTGTGACTATAAGAAGTGATTTTTTTTTTTTTAAAGTACATGGTATTACGAGGACGGGATGACCCATGTAGGATGGGAGATCAGAGAAGGCCTTTTGGAACATGTGATATTTCATTCAAAGGATGAGTACAGTCACATGGTAAAAAGTAGGCAAAAGCACATTCTAGGCAGAGGGAACAGTGCTTGAGGCTGAGGGATCAAAAAGGCCTGAGTAAGAGTGTTCACAGATGGGCTTGGGGGCTTCCATGTGCTAGATGAGGGGAGAGATTCTGGACCACGTTAGTGTTTTAGTTTCAACGTGTCGGCTTTGAACAGTTCTAAGCAAGGATGTGACAAGACCCAATGAACATATTAAGGCTATCTATCTAGATGCTGTGAGGAGAGTTCATAGGGAAGAAGTCAAAAGTAGGATTGAGCAAACGAGTGCATGGTTTTTAGTTCAGTAGAAAAATGAAGGCAATATTGACAGTTTGAGGAGGTATGAGGAAGACTTGGATTTTTAGTTGAGAGGTGGCAAAGTCATGAAGGCGGCAGTGGCAGTGAAAAGAAGTGAACAGATTTAAGGTATACCTTCCTTGCGGAAACAACAGGTATTTTGCACATATTCACTGTCTGGGGACAAGAACCACATTACAGATGACTTCTGAGTCCCTGCCGCGTGCAGCTGTGTACATAGGGCGCCACTGCTGATACCAGGAACACTGCAAGAGAATCTGCTCAGGCAGGGATCAGAGCCAGACTGTAGCTACTTAGTGAGATGAGAACGAAGGCAAAGCTTCTGAGGCTTAATTCCTTCAGGGAGTATTTATTTGATAGGCCCCACTACAGATAAAACCCTGTGGGAGGTGTTATGGCTGATGAAAATATGTTCAACATCTTCCAGCAAGGATAACCTCAGGGTGTAATTTTTAGTTATGGTGGACCTATATTCATCTAAGTACCAATACCAACTTTGAAAATTTAGATTTTCCAGGACTCGGTCTTCTCCTTTGTTTCTTTAATTAATTCATTCATTATTTTAATTTCAGAATATTACGGGAGTACAAACACTTTGGATACCGAAATTGCCTTTGCACAGCCCGAGTCAGAGCTACAAGCATGCCCATCCCCCGGACAGCACGCTCCGCATGCCTTAGGTGTGAGTTTGCCGGCCCCTCCTCCCCACTCCCACCCGCCGGACACCCGATGAATGCGACTTCCATATGTGCACGTAAGTGTTGATTAATCAGTACCAATTTGATGGTGAGTACATGTGGCGCTTATTTTTCCATTCTTGTGGTACTTCACTTAGAAGAATGGACTCCAGCTCCATCCAGGATAGTACAAGAGGTAGGTCAGCATTTTTCTTTTTTTATGGCTGAACAATTCTCCACGGTGTTCATATACTGCATTTTATTAACGCACTCATGTTTGATGGGCACTTGGGTCATTTCAACACCTTTGCAATTGTGAATTGTGCTGCTGTAAACATTCGAGTGCAGATGTCTTTTTTTGCTTTGGGTAAATACCCAGTAGTGGGATTGTTGGATCAAATGGTACTTCTACTTTTAGTTCTTTGAGGTATCTCCATGTTGCTTTCCACAGAGGTTGCACTAGTTTGCAGTCCCACCAGCAGTGTATGAGTGTTCCTATTTCTCCGCATCCATGCCGACATTTATTGTTTTGGGACTTTTTGATAATGGCCATTCTCACTGGAGATAAGTGGATATCTTACTGTGGTTTTGATTTGCATTTCCCTGATGATTAGAGATGTTGAGCATTTGTTCATATGTTTTTTGGCCATTAGTCTATCTTCTTTTGAAAAGTTTCTGTTCGTGTCCTTTCCCCACGTTTTAATGGGGTTGTTTGATTTTTTTCTTGGTGAATTTCCTGAGTTCTGTGTAGATTCTAGTTATCAGCCCTTTATCGAATGTGTAGCATGTGAATATTTTCTCCCATTCTGTAGCTTGTCTGTTTGCTCTCGTGACAGTTTTCTTGGTCGTGCAGAAGCTTTTTAATTTGATCGGGTCCCATTTATCTGTTTTTGTTTTTGCTGTGATTGCTTTTGGGGTCTTCTTCATAAATTTTTTGCCTAAGCCAATGTCTCTAAGAGTTTTTCCAACATTTTCACAGTCTTCTCATTTTTAAAATAAAATGATATACACAAAGTGTGGCCAATAGCATCTGCATTACTCTGGAACTTGTGAAAAATGCAGAATCTCAAGCCCCACATCAGATCTGCTGAATCGGAATGCACATTATTGCAAATTCTCTGGGTAAATAGCATGCATATTAAATTTTGAGACTCACTGTGTTAGACAAACTCACACCTCCTAAACTCTGTACTTTTAGATCTAAGTCACATCCTTTCCCTGTGGGAATCTTGTGTATGTGTTGACCCATCTGTCCCCATGTACATGAGTGACAGAGGACAGGAGCACTATTGGTATTTAATATAATCAGCAACAAGTCAACTCTAAAACCAGTTGAACTACATATAGCAGGGTTGGTACTATTGAGTTAGGAAAACAGAGGTATATATTTTCCCTTTTATTTGTCTAAAACTTGCTAACAATAAAAATACATATTTCAGAGTTAGTCTAATGGGACTTATGATTCATATTTCATTTATCCTCTTTAGGACAAAACTTTGAATCTTTGGTAAATTGGAAATGTAATCCATTTTACAACCAATAATCTAGAGAGAGTAGTAGGACAATTAGTAAATACTGTATCACTAATAATTCATAATTGATAGTTAATATCACAATAAAATTTATTATTTATGAGGATGCAGTGGTGGCAATTATATTTACAAATGAAAGTTGGTTGACTCGTCTTTTGTGACAATGAAACTACAGATACAGATTAACGTTATAAGGCATTCAAAGGGTTAAAAGTCAAAATTATGTTATTGAATGGTTTCTTTTATAAATTATTATATATTTTTGATAGAATACATCAAATGAATTGTTGTTTTAAAATTGTAGTGATAAAATGGCTTCATTTTATTTTTAAGCACATATATATCAAGTTTATAAACTATTTACTTTTAATTAGATGTATATTAAGAAACTGACAAAAATCCACATTTAAAAAATCATATAATTCATGGATAATTATTCTCTTTGTGAAGGAATTTTTACATTATAGAAAGAATTGAATACCTTTAGTTGCTAGTGTCATCTCCTGCATTAAGAACTATTTAATTTAGATAAATAAAATTGATACAAGTGTTTTTAAAACACATCTGCTGCAAAAAGTTATACTCAAAAGTAGTACATGAATCTTAGATGATTTACACATTTGTTCCTTAACAGATAGGAAAAGGCTAATTTCTACATATTTATATATTTTCTAAATTTAATCTTAAATTTCTTCACAGTCATGTGTGTTGCTTACCCAAGTAAATTCCTAAAAAATAAAGTGTATTCTTTCCTTTATTTTTTTAACAGAGCACTTCATTAATTGAGATGGAATAGGCACCAACTAATGACACTAATCAACTATACTGTAAACAATAGGCTTCCTTAATTTTGCCTAATTTTTGTGTTCATTATTTGGAGATATTTTGATATTGGGGAATTAAATAACATTTGAGTAATTCCTGTTTAATATTAAGGCTCTGTAAAACATATTTCTCTACTGGAAAGTTTTGTGTACATTATTATAAAAGGAAAATTTTAAATGTAGTTTGAAAATATTTAGGTTAGTTCCATTCACGTGAATGGACAAAAACAAACACATAATATTTATAGTTCAACATTGAATCCAGTGTTTCTTAGCAAAATCTTTGTGAAGTTATTTCTTTTCTTCTGCTTTTTTTTTTTTTTTGCTTAAGTAAGTGATCGGAGAGACTTTCAATCAATTTTGATGCGTTCGTACACGCTTAATACTTCTCTTCTTTATTAATGTACTAATAAGTCCCATAATCCTTAAAATGGATGTGGGCTCAAGCTGTTTTTGTTTACCCCTGAACACTCCTTGACAACCAGAGAGACAAAGTTATAAGATTTAGGATGAATTAGGATGCCACAGAGTACAGTTAATAGTTACTTATGCATATCAAGCTCTCTCTCCCTCTTAGTACCACGCTCCATGTATACTGAATCCATTTTTCCAATTTGAGAGAAAATATACAATGCTACTTCCTAGGATAAATATTTAAAATATCTTAATTCCACAAAACATTACGTGCTATTATTTTAATCTCCATCATAGAAACAAACTATGAGCCTGTATGAGGGTAGAGGAAGTGATGTTTAGGAATGGTGTGTTGGAGCTGCCAGGGTGCCAAATTAAATACTAAAGGGGAAGCAAAAGAGTAATGGTTTGGAAATTGGTTCAAATACTTTAAGGGTTGATGGACTGTAATTGTAGAGTCAGAGTAGAAAGCCAGTCTCCAACTGAATAGAAGTATTACAACAGTAAAATTTCAGGGGATGTGCTTTTATTTAAAAAAAAATACCAAATATTAAATATCTCTTCCCAAAGATATTTAATTGTTTAATTTCTAAAGTTAAATTGGACACACTTGAAGCTCGGACTTGGGGGGGAGAGTGGGTAAGGGCATCATACGTAACCTAATCATCTGTACCCCCATAACATGCTGAAATAAAAAAAAATGTTCTCACTTGGTATAATTTTCTAACTCAAGACTAAGAATTTTGAAGACAGCTGTAAGCAGAAGGGGTAGAAATATTCTAGTTCATATTTTCCTTAATGAACCCTTATATTTTAGTAGCTAATTTGAAATGAATATTTTGTTACTCATAAAAATTTGTTTTAGTTTGAAATCCAGAAACACTGAATAGTAAGCATTTATTTAAAAAATTTATAATTTGATGTAAAATTGAAATTTTTAAGTCTATTTTCCTCATTTAGATCCAATTAACATCAAAATGTTGTATATATCTTTTTGTGTACTAAATTTATAATTCTACATTATAACCATATCCAGTATACATTAATATTTATGACTACATACGTATAAAATAGTGTGTCTGAAAAAAACATTATTTAATTGCAATATTAGTAAACTGATTTGGGTATAAAATTGGACCTATACCTAAAGGTATTTGATATCAAAGAAAAAAATCCATTAATTTTGAACCAGGACCTACAGAAAGAATCCTTGAATGAGATTCTAATAGGAAGTTTACTGTACTTGCTACAAATATATCTCTAAAAATGAAAACAATACATTTAAAAAGTGGAGTTTATTTGACATGTATATCACTGCATTACGATGCTGACGTTATGCATTTAGGGGATACTTCAGAACTTTTACTGCTTAAGAAATATGTAACTTTAAAAGGAATCCACTTCTTTTATTCAATCCAAGGGGAATTGAATACCTACGAGGGAATATTTTGGAAAGTTGTTCACTTCTCTATCACTTAGAGTTTCCAATAGAAAATTTTCCCTATGCCCAAAAATATACTATTGAATTGGATATTATTAGCATGTAAATATGTCAGGTCGGTGAGATATATTTAGTGGAGGAAATCTAGCGGATTTTCAATCATGAAAAGAAAACAATGTATTATTTACAATATTATGGTTTCATAATATATTTTTTCTTATTAATGTTTTCTGAAAATATTCTTTATTTGATGTACTGCTAATCTGTGAAGTTCATCCTACATTTATCTGAGGACTTCCATTGGGTTACTTTGTACTTCTCTGTGGTGTATTTTACTTGGAAATTCTTTTAGAAAGCACAGATTTTGGTTTTTTTTTCCTAAATAAATTATGAAAAAAGGAAGTGGGCAAAACTTCAGGGTTCCAATGCGGTTAGTGGTTCTAAATTTAAAGAATTATAAATTTGAAATTAAGATATAATAATCTCCTTAAGGATTTCCTTGAAGCTAGCAGTTTACTGTTAAGACAAACGTCATATTGAATGTGGTTGCAGTGTTAATACAGGATTTCCTCATCATACCGGGGAAAATGTCTGCTTTTCCACTTGGGGTTTTATTTAGTTATCATCATGAAATTTTCCATTTTGATATTGTCCCATTGTGTGTTACTGGTATATTTTCTGCAGCGTAATGTCTACCTATGAGACTTGTTGGTAATTTGAAACAGATTTAGAAACAACAATTATCACACAATAAAGCCATAGTGTTAAATAATATATGTATGACATACTGTGATTTTAATCTTCTTGTGTTTGTGAATAGAAATCTAAAGCATTTGTGGTAGTGGTAAGGGTAGACAAAGACAAGAAAGCACTGGGTAAATTTATCCCTTTGTTTTAAAATATTGTCGATGAGCGGTTTATTTACATCATACATTTTTATTATTATATTTCATTATTATAAGGAACAGAATCCAAGAATCAAGAAAAATATTAAGTTGAAGACACTATATGACCTAGTTTTAAGGATCCATATATATATATATATTCTGGTTAGTTTTCAATTGCTATTAAAGCATGATCCACACTTTTCACCACGTTTTGGGTGAGGACAGGTGCAGGGTGGGGAAGCAGATAGGGATGTTTTGGTTTGCATTCTGTGCAATAGCTGGGTTTTCCAACATATTGAGACAAGTTTTCCAAATCATTTCACATTCCTGTATCAACTCACCATCACATATTTTTTCTTATAAAAGTCCTGATGATAATTTCTTGAAATCCTAGACAAGAATTTCCCTCAGTAATGTGACATATTTTATGTTTCTAATTCTCAAGAAATAAAAGATGTTTTATGTGCTATGTCCTTGGATTAATAAAATCTTTCAAAAGTCATCATGATAAACAAAGTTGGCTTATTCCAGATGTGATGTCCAAGTGATTATATACTGTCATTAAATTAATTCAGCAAAGTGATATAGGAAAAGCCAAGAGTAATGAGGTCAGTTTCATTTTTTACCATTATAAAGGAGCACTTATTTTAAATGAACATTAGCCATTTAATGAAAAACTATGCATGTATGCCTTGACTTGTTCAATATAGCAGTAGTAAATAAAGAAAGTGATCACCAACATTAGTCCCTGAAGTCTATATAATGAATTCCCCTTAACCTGGTGACCCAAACAACTCCACACAATAATTCAGACGACAGAAACATTCACTTTAATACTCCTAACTATAGGTTTGGAGAGCAGTCTGTAATTAAGGGGCAGGTGATTGAGAATCATTGATAAATCCAAACAACCCTCATCATTCAGAATCTAGTGGTATGGAAGCCATTTACACAAATAACCTCTAACTGCTCTTAATTGATGTGCAAGTGTATAATTTATTCTATTTTCCTTTGGACCTGCTCAACCAAAGCACTCATTTCCTGTCCAGTAATGGCATTTGGTGCGAGATTTAGGACATTTGTGAAACATATTCTGCCATTGATATTGAATATATTGATTGGCATTTCATAACTGATTCTATGAAGTGTCGAGGAAAAAGGAAAACAAGATAAAACAAAACTCTGTTTTATGGATAATGTTTTCTGTACTCAGCTTTAAATATATCTATTTAAAATGATTCGTAAAACAAGGTGGAGAATAAATGGTTAAATGAATAAGTATTTTCATCTTGCTTAACAGTAGTAGTTTCTCTCTCTCTCTCTCTCTCTCTCTCAGAAAAGGTTTAGCTAAGTTTTTTGTACTCTTGACTCTCATCTATTTGTGATATCAAAATTTATACTATGTGAAAGTAAATAATTATGTCATAAAATATACTTTAGTCATTTTCTTTCATTTCTTTTCCTTCTAATTCTCCTTTATTTTGTTTTTTGCTATCAATTGACAAAAGAATCTCAACATTTAAAAAAATTTACAAAGATTTTTGTGGCAATTCATAAATTAAAGCATTACATACCACAGTGAATATTTTTGCAGATAGGCAACACTGTTCTTAGATTGCTAAAGGATGATTTTGCATTATGTTCAAAAGAACACTCTGTAGAGACTTTTGGGGCTCTGTAGAGACTTTTGGGGCTGTCAATTTCCTCACCAGATTGAAACAAAAAGAAAGTGGAAAAACCTATCATACTCACGGAGTAGTAGAATTAACATTGTTAAAATGTCCATACTTACCAAAGTGATTTACAGATCCAATGCAATCCCCATCAAAATACCAATGTCATATTTCACAGATCTAGAAAAAATAATTCTATGCTACATTTGGAACCAGAAAATAGCCCGAATAGCCAAAGCAATCTTAAGCAAAAAGAACAAATTTGGATGTATCACATTACCAGACTTTAAATGATACTATTAATACAAGGCTATAGTAACCAAAACAGTGTGGTATTGGCACAAAAATAGAGACATAGACCAATGGAACAGAATAGAAAACCCAGATATAACACCATCAACATGCAGCCAACTGATCTTTGACAAAGCAGACAATAATATACACTGGGGAAAAGAAGCCCTATTCAATAAACGATGCTGGGAAAATTGGATAGCCACATGCAGAAGAATGAAACAGGATCCATATCTCTCACCACGCACAAAAATTAATTCAAGATGGATTAAAGACTTAAATGTAAGGCATGAAACCATAAGAATTCTAGACAAAAATGTGGAAAAAACTCTTCTAGATATTGGCCTGGGCAAAGAATTTATGAAAAAAAAACCCTGATGGCAATCACAGCAACAATAAAAATAAATAAATGTGACTTGATTAAATTAAAAAGCTTCTGTATGGCTAAGGAAATACTCAACAGAGCAAATAGACAACCTACAGAATGGGAGAAAATACGTGCATGCTATACATCTGATGAAGGGCTAATACCCAGAATCTACAAAGAACTCAAGCAAATCAGCAAGAAAAAAACAAATGACCCCATTAAAAAATGGCCAAAAGACATGAACAAAAGCTTTTCAAAAGAAGATAGACAAGTGGCCCATAAACACATGAAAAAATGCTAAACATCACTAGGCATCAGGGATATGCAACTTAAAACCACAATGAGATATCACCTTGCGCCAGTTAGAATGGCTTTTATTAAGAAATCCAAAAACAATAGATGCTGGCATGGATGCAGAGAGGAACACTTATACACTGTTGGTGGGACTGCAAATTAGTACAGCCTCTATGGAAGACGTATGGAGATTCCTCAAAGAACTAAAAGTAGATCTACTGTTCCATCCAGCAATCCCACTTGCGGGTATTTACCCACGGGAAAACAAGACATTTTATCAAAAAGACACTTGCTCTCGAGCAAAGTTTATTCTCATCTCTTTACTTTATCGCAATACAAAAAATATATACCCACATTTAGCAAATCAGAGTTTGATAGAAAAAAAAGTTTCGATTTTAAATTAATGCTGTGCCTATAATTTTACTACTCTCCCAGTAGAGACATTTCTTCCTTCTGAAATTAAAAAAAAAAAAAAGGCAGTTGCTCAATTTATATTTTTTTCTTTAAAGTTATTTTTGAAATTTTTTACAACACATGACAGTAGAGAGAATGATATGGATCCCCATGTACCTATCTCTCAGTTTCAACATTTATCAACATTTTGCTGTCTTTTTTTTTATTTCCGCATATTATGGGGGTACAGATGATTAGGTTACGTATGATGCCCTTGCTCCCCCTCCCCCCCAAGTGTGAACTTCAAGTGTGACCATCTCTAAAATTAGCCCTTCCATTCTTTGTTTAGAAAAAGTGACAAGCGGTCTGTATTTACTTGTGGGTTTGCTCCAAATGGTACTATATAAATGGGTTTTAAGGAAGAGTCTGAGGTTGCACAATGGAACAGGACTGGTGCTGATGTAGTGCCAACCACTAGATGCTTTCTCTTATTTTCTTTTTCATTCCATTACTGTATTATGCTTTTCTCAGTACTTTTTCTATATTATTCATTTTAAAATGACTCTTGAGAAGGCACTTTGCCCTTTCTTAGGCTCAAAAATCCCCAAATCATCACTTGCATTTAAAAGTTTTTGACTCCTTCCCCTCCCACCCATTTCTCCAAAAGGGAGTATTTGCATTCATCATGTATTCATCAGATACCAGCATTTAGATCTACCTGTGGGAATCTCCATGCATAAAACTCTTATATTTTCTTAGACCCTTACTAGGAATTTTCCTTGCATCAGAAGTTTAAGGTTATTCCAAAAAAAAAATCCAAGCCAATTAGTATTCTGTTGAGTTTTACTATCTGTTGTTGTCATCATTACCAAATTCATCCCTTATTTGAGGCAGAGAATAAAAGACATTTTATCATGTAATACTCAAAATGTCTGACATTAAAATAAGAATACTTGTTTTTAAATTCACCTGAAAATTCCTCGTGACCACCCCCCCTCCCAAATACGGTTCTTGTTTGTATCCCAGAAAATGTTTATATATTTTAGACTGAAAAATAAGAAGGAAATATTTGCTAACACACTTTTATAAATATATAGCCAAAACAATCAACCCATATGCACTATTGAAAGCCTCTAGCAACCATGAGAGATTAGGGATCTAATAGAGGATAATGTTTTTTTCAAAGGATAGAATGAAATATTTTGTGATTCAAATATTTTTTTTCTTCACAATTAGTGTTTTTGGCAGTTTTTCCTCCCCTTAAGGAATGAGAAATCCTAGAAAGTTGATTTACAGAATATGTATATGCCCATTAACTCCTCTGTTGTCTATTATGAAACTATATAACAATTTCTCTAGGATATTATTGCAGGAGCAGAATTTGGATTATGTAACGATGGATTCTTAATTTCACAAAGCACTACCATCTAAAATTCAGAATGGCTGTAGGAACTTACATTTCCACTTGTATCTTCTTTGGGGCTTTTAAACTTTCCCTTTTCCTTTTCTGAAATTTGATTATTTCATTTCCCTTACTAATGGGATTGTTACCTTATTCTTGTTGATTTGTGAATTCTAGATAAGTATTTCTTGTCAGTTTTAAATGTTGTATATTTTTTTCCTCTGATCTATTATTTGTATATTAATTCTATATCATCCTTTGTTAGAAATCTTAATTCATTTAAATCAAATTTATCAAATATTTTGCTTTAAGGTTTTTTGGTGTTTTTTTTTAATACTAAGGAATTTTCAACCCCATAAAACTAAATATCCCAAATTAACATTATGATTTTACAAATGTTGAGCAGCGTTTGTCCTGTTTTTATTTTTCTAACAACTTATATGAAATGGAAATTAAGTACTCCTGGAACACTTGTTAAATTGTACCCTTAAGCAACCCAAACCCATTTTAATATGATGATATCTACCATGATGTGTGATCTCAAAGTTGATTTTATAACAACACATGATAACATTCATTATGGTACTTCTTTAAAACCCTGGGAGCAAAAGACTATTATACATCAACATCCTGTTTAGTGGCATAAGATTAACAGGGTATGGTTCCTGATCTCCAGTGACAGCTCCGCCCAATTTTTCCCCTTCCTGTATGCACAGGTCACAGCTTAATCCCCTGCCCTTGAAGCTCAGCTGCTTTGTGACTGGCTTTGAAAGCAGACAGTGATGAGCTGGGACTTCTGAGCCCAGTACTTAGGAGGACTAGCAGCTTTCAATTCCTTCCTCTGGAAACGTTCCTTTTTGGAATTAAGCTTCTATGCTATGAGAAAGACCAAAAAGTCATGCGAGGAGAGCAAAATCAAGGACAACTAAGATGCTCGGTCAACAGCTCCAGCTGATATCTTAGCTAGAGATCAGTAGCGTCTGTCAGCCATGTGAATGGGGCCATTTTGGAGCTTTCAGCTATCTGGAACCCAGGTGGACACCACATGAAGCAAAAGGATTGTCCAATCAATTCCAAGAATTGTGAACATTTACAAGTTGTTGTCTCACACCAACATATTTTAGGATGATATGTCATGAACCAATAGGTAACCAGAACAGGATTTAAAAAAACTAAACACATATGCTTGACAGCACTATTTCTACTTGAATTTTTAGTTATCTCAATAAAGATAAAGCACATATAAGAAATCAAATATTAAGAGGAAGAAAATTATCAGTATTTGAAGATGTTTTTTGCATGACTTGATAAATACAGGATAATGAGATGTAAAACATTGAAATCAATGTAAAATTATTGATCTTCAAGAAGAAATAAAAAGCATTCTATACGGTAAATATAAAAGACGATATTTCTTCTAATTTTATTAAAATCCAAAGGACATTAATTTAAAATTTAAAGGAAAAAGTATGACAGTGCCTTGTGAGCTTTATAATGTATGTATATGTAGCATATACGAAAAAAAGATAGCAATATACTCATAGCATGTAATAGATGAAACTCCAAAATATCACGCAGAGTGAAAGAAGTCTCACACAAAAGAATACATAGTATGTGAATTCGTTTACATTAAGATCCAGACTAAGCAAAACTAATATGTGGTGGAAAAATCAGAAGAGCAGTTGCCTCAGGGTATGAGTTAAGGTGACAGTGGGAACTGACTGGGAAGGGGAACAAGGAATATTTGGGGGGTGATGGCAATGCCTTATATTTTGAGAGGGATTTTGGTCACTCCAATATATACATGTGTCAAGTGCACATGATCAAGATTTGTGCATTTTATTATAAATTTTATATGAAAATACTTTAAACATTAAACTCAATGACTTGCATGCTGAAGTATTTATGGGAAAGTAAACAGAAATCTGCAATTTATCTGAAATGCACACAGATATGGATTAATAGGTGGACAGAAAAATGGACATACCATGTGCAGTAAAGTGGGAGAATTCAGTGGTGGATATCACTGTAATATTATTTCAGTTTTGTCGTACATCTGGAAATTTTTATAATAAATTTCTGGGGAAAAATAGGATGAAGAAAATTCTCACACACTGCTGGTTAGAACGTAAATTTATACAAGTTGTCTGTAAAGCAATCTCTTGATATACACGGACTATTCATCTTTGATATAGCTATAAATTAAGAAATCTAATAGGAAGTGAGGAAAAACAGTAAACAAAGCTTCATGTTCATAAAGATGTTTTAGGAAACAAATGCTTACTTTAAAGAATAGTTAAGTAGTTTTTGGCTAAGCATTTTATTCTAGAATTGTTTTAGATCTACAGAAAAATTGCAATTATACACTGCACTAAGTTTCCCCTATTTTTAATATCTTACATTACTATGTACAGTTATTACAACTAATGAACCAATAAATTAAAATCTGTTTTATTCAGATTTCCTTAGTTTTTACCTTATTTATTGGATGAAATATTATACAGCCTTTAAAGTGATTTTAAGGAGTTTATAACAACATAACAAAATATTGTGATTCAATATTAAGGAAAATACTACGATGACTCTTTCTTCTTTATTGAATTTAAATATTTGGTGTACAAATACACATATTCATTGTTTGAATGGGATGAAAATGGAAAGCTCTATTTAAATCACATTTAGTTAGGAACGGCTTTCTAATTGAAATTGAAATATAGACCTTGTTATAAATATCTCAACAATATATCAACAACTCATTTCCAAAGAAAATATTTAACATAAAAGAAGTGTTGTATATGTTTTCCCAACCCAGTGATGGTAATATATAGTAATATAAAATATCGTAATGGACTTCACCTGGTAAAAAACCCATACAATGTGTTACAACATTATAAAACAGAATGCAGGCTGACACATAATGACACCCATCAAATTGTAGGAGGAAACTGGAAACAGATACCGTGCTGGGGAGGAACAGCCGCTCTAATGTTATATGGCGTGATTTGAAGAGGTTACCTAAAATAGGATGTGTAGCTCTTTTGCCCCAGAACCATGACTGCTGTACTCATGATTTATTTCACCATGTGGCGTTCTACAATGCTCTCTCTCCATAAAAATCATCCTGAGCCAGCTGGGTGATGTTAACTAGGAACTAATCATAAACATCTGGTTAGTTTACATACATGTTGTCCTTTTCCCCAGATGTTCCTTAAATGAAGTATCTGTCCACTTTCATACAAATTATTTTAGTTTTCTTTATTTTCTCATGAAGAAAAAGGAAAAGAAAATGTTCCTTTTTAATATTTTTCACCCCAATGCTTTTTTGTTTATTTCTTGGACTGAATGAATTTAACAAAACTTGTTTCTGCTTGAAATATACAGCCTTTTTCTTAACACTACATGAAAATCACGGACATTTTCTATTCAACTTAGCAATACACATATTTACTTATAAATAATCGTCCATAACATAGTGTTATATTAGAGCAATCAATTGTTTTGCAACTCAGTCTTACATAAACTTATTCTTTTCAGAAACCCACTGAAATACCTTATATAACATTTAGGTATTCAATTGTTAGCAAACACTCCTCATCTAATCATTTCTTGGCTATATTTTCTCCTCTTCTCTCTCTCTCACCCCCTCTCCTCTCCTCTTTCTCTTCTCTATTGAATTCATCTTCAGATTTTTGCTAAGCATTCTATCCTTTATGATATGTTTGTCATACTAAGCTGCTTTCTAGAATTTATGCAAATCTAACTAAATCATCCATTTCTTTTGTCCGTTTTCACCACACTTTTGTAGAGGGAATGTGCTTCCATGAAAAGCTGAAAAAAAGTACGACTATCAGAAATATTTTCTCTTTGAAATTCTTAAATTCTAACTTGATCCATATTGTTAAACACAAACCCTTATAGGAAAAGTACATAGGTTTGCTCTTAGCTTAGGCTGCAGAATCTCCATGATCCACAGATGTTGACATTATTCTTTAGAAAAAATCTTGACATGATCTCCCATATGATATTTTTACTTGTTTTCATTCTCTCCTCAGTCCCTTTGAATTAATTATCAAGATTTTACACAAAATTTTCCATCCAAAAACTACCTAAACTTCTGCTCAGTTTGCCCTTGCATGTATGTCATGAGCCTGGGTAGATTTTTGTGCATTTTGTTTTGTTTTGTGTGTGTTGCATGTTTTAGCTAGTTTTGAAATGAATTGAGGACACAGGCTGTTTTCTCTTGATAAAATACTTCAAAGGAAGTAGCTGCTTCATAAAAACATGGGCCGGTGTTACAATGTGCGCCACAAAAGATGTAAACTTTTGTTTTTTCTATTAAGATGCTCTATTTAAGTGAAGATTTTTATTTTATTCAGTTTTCAGTGAAATTATGTTATCATAGCAACAATAATCATAGGGCCATCATATGTGATATATAGAATTGGGTTTCATATTTTCACAAAGCACAGTAATGATAGTCCTTTAAGTTAGATGTTGAATTTTATGTAAAAGTATTGAAAATTATTCCACAAGTGTAATATATACAACAGATACTCTAAGAGAGAATTTGCAACTATATTGCCTGTAGTGTTTTTTTTAAAAAAAGAAAAAAGTTGAGTAAGAATACTATTTTCCATTTATTAAGAGAATGTTTAGCGCCAAGAAATGCATTAAGTATTTATATATATCTTATTCTATATGTACCTTATTCTATCCTAATATTGGCTATCATGTTAATTTTGTATATGAGGAACTTGAAGCTCAGGAGTTTAAATCCTAAGCTTATCTTGCAAATAAATGGCAGAGTCGGAATGCATGCATACCTGTCTGAATCTAATTCTTATACCTAATCTGCATAAAGAAAATGCAAACTTAAAATGCAACTTCCAAATATCTATATGGTAGTTGAATACGAATTTCCATTCTTCTTCTGTTACTGCTGTGGTTTATGTATACTGACAAAATAATGTTTAATCCCTAGAGTTCCTTACCAGCCTAGAAGTTTTCTATTAGATGGATTTTTTATTAGAATTATTTCTCAAAAAAAAAAAAAAAACCTAAGGCTATTGCTTATAGATAAGACCTAATAATAGGTAAATTGCAAACTTCTTTTGACAAATGTCATGCATCCTCCTAGATTATACAGAACAGCCACCCAGGAACACTTTGGCAACCTCGAATTCAACAGACCTTGATATTCTTCCTCTCAAACCTGAGCAAGTCTGCTTTAGCGCTAAATACAATGAAGATAAATTTGAGGCACTCTGAATATATATTTCCAGAAAGGAATCCATAGGAACTCTGAAAATACGGGATAAATTTTGTTATGCACTATTTTCATGAAGTAACATTTTATATTCATGGTGGCTAAATGTTCAGACAAAGCAAAGATTTAGTTATGTGTGTGTTGCTGCTGTTATACATAAAGAGAGAAACAGGGCCAATGGGTATTCCGAGGCTCAAACTTAGGTTGGACTATGAACCAAATAATTGAGTTCAAGATGGGAGAAACATTGGAGTAGGGATAGGGGAGGAAGCTGGATGTTTGACATAGGTCTTGCTGCATATTAGATATTGGGATCGTCTAGGATGTGCACTCAGACCAGCCTATGGTTTCTTAAACAAAGTGATGTCTAATCCAGTCTTAAAGGACTTCTAGACGTTAGTCAGGTGAAGAAAGGGGAAGGGATGATTCCAAAACATGGGACAGAATTAATCTAGTTTCAAAAGCATGGAGTATTTTGTGAGGGAGGAGAACTAAGAATTAAAATTCACTTACAATACACTTTTTTGTTGTCATCTGATAATTAGCAAAGACTTAATTGACAGAATTTTTTTTCCAGGAGAACATTTGGTTTGCATTTTTTAACAATAAATCCCATTTTGGGGATTTGGGCATATATATCCAAGAAGCAAATTGATTTTTAAAAAGCTGTCAAAGCCTCTTGCTTTTAACTAGGTATCATTTTCTTTAAAACTTCTGGATGCAATTTAAAATCATATTTCAAGTATACTATTTACTAACTTCTCTTAGAAGAAAGAAAGATAATAAACTATATTAAATGGTTGTGTATGGGCAGGGGAAGATAAACCGATTAAAACTCAGTGGAGAAAGGAAAGAGTTTTCAATACAGCATCATGGTGGCACTGGTCACCCAAATTTGTTTATCCAAGAAAATAATTTCTTCATGCATACCATTTGGTTATAGATGTTAGTAATGTACTTTTTTCAAGAAAGTTTCACATTTTCTTATTGTAAATTATTTGAAAGAAGAAAATGATCTGAATCTGTATGTGATGATGTGATGATAAAATATTTACAGAAATATTTTAACTGTACAAGAAAGCATGAGTATAGAGCTATTTATATTTCTGAGGGTAGTGAAATTAATTTACTCATGTATATGTTTCATTTATTCATTTAATTCATTCAAAAGTAGTGATAGAGCACCTCCTATGTACTCAGTGGAGGTACATAAAAGGAAGAAAGTTGTGTTTCCTTTTCTTAATGAATCAATGCTCTATAATGGCCCAAGCCTCTCCATTGTCTCCTGGAAAACATCGGGCTGAATGTGCCTCATAAGTTATGAGGGAAAGAACAGGTCTTAAACACACTTCTCTAAAATCCAAGAGACATCAAGAAACCTCAGTGACTGTAATCAAACTGTGAAGTCAGGTAAGATTGTGATAGAGGTTTTCTGGCATTTCAGAAAGCTCATAAAACTCAATCAGGTATCAAGGAACCTCTTCCCAGTCTCAAAGCAAAAATATCCTCTAGAGCAGCATTGATAAACTTTTTCTATAAAGGGCCAGGTAATATCTTGGTTTTGTGAATCATGAGGTCTCTGTAGAAATTATTTGACTTTGTTGTTTAGCACAAATTCAGCTAGAGTCAGTAAGTAAACAAATGAGCATGACTACATTCTAATAAAAGTTACTTACTTTCTAATAAAAGTTGTGGGCCAGATGAGAATTTTTAAATTGAAATTTAAATAAATTAAAATTAGGTAATAATAAAAGCTCAGTTCCTCAGTCCTACTAGCTGTATTTATGGGCTCAGTATCTACATGTGACTCAAGGCTACCATACTGAATGGCAAAGATTATAAAACTTTCTATCCTTGGAGAAAGTGCTGCTCTAGAGTTTCTTTGTAGCACCTGACTATTCTGTATGTAGGAAGATGAAGAAGAGGTGGCTAAGTTTGATCTTCATGAATCTCTACAGAGAAATAATGTAAAACCTGTGGCTAGGAAGTTCTAAGAAAGAGAATATATAGGGACAGTAGAACTAGTTACCTTCACCATAATCTTTAAATTAATTTTTTATTTATAATATGTCATGATTTTATATATTCATGGGCCACAATGAGAGTTTCAATGCAATGCTTGTATAAATTAGTAGAATGATCAAATTTTGGTAATTACCATATCTATCATTTTAATATTTATCATTTCTTTGTGGTAACAACATTCAAAATCTTCTTGAATCTTGAAATATACCCAACACTGTTATTCACTGTAGTCACCCCACTGGGTAATAGATCCTTCCTAGCTATGACTTGGTACCTGTTGACCAACCTCTCTTGGCCTCCCTCCCCAGTCTCTAGTAACCACTACTCTACTCTCTAACTCTATGAAAACAATTTTTTTAGATTCCAAATGAGCAAGATCATGTAGTGTTTGTCTTTCCGTGCCTGGCTTATTTCACTTAATGTAATGTCCTCCAGGTTCACTCATGTTGCCATAAATGTCAGGATTTCATTCTGTTTGATGCCTGAATGGTATCCCTGTGGATAAATTCCAAATTTTCTTTATCCATTCATTTGTAGAAGGACATTTAGATTGGTTCCTTTTCTTGGCTATCATCAATAGCTCTGCAATAAACATAGGTGTGCAGATGTCTCTTTGACATACTGATTTTATTTCCTTTGGATATATATCCAGTAATTTGATTGCTGGATCACATGGTAGTTCCATTTTTCATTTTTTGAGGAACCTCCATACTGTCTTCCATAATGGTTCTACTAATTTCCATTCCCACCAATAGTGTACAAGAGTTCTCTTTTTGATACTAAGCTATTCTAACTGAGTGCCATCTCATTGTAATTCCGATTTGTATTTCTCTGATGATTAGCAGTGTTGAACATCTTTCAACATTTTTTTCACAAAATCAATACATTAGAACATAACTCGTACTGGCTTCACTGTATTAATCCATACATAATGCATTACATTAGTAAGAATTGGCATCAAGTGACTAATTATTAATGGTTACAAATCATATACAATTTTGTGCCCACTAAAAACATTGTTTCTCAGTGCACATATTTTTTCCTTACTGAAGATTATTGAATAAATCACAGATTTTAATATTTTTTTCTTTCTTAGTCAATGAGACAAGACCTACATGAAATTGTTTCTTTTTTCTAAGTTCAAGCATTTGTCAAGAAAGCATTATAAAATAGTTCAAGTCTTCTAGACAAATAGATAAATCTCCTAGATAAATATAAGTTAAGGAAAGAGTACACTTGGCTTGAAAGCTGACAAGAAATCAAAGACCAATCTAATAGAGCAATGAAAGAAAGTGAACTTGTATTAGACTGCTTTGTTTTAATTTAAACTGTATTTGAGGAATTCCAATTGTTAGGTTAAATTAACCAAGTTGCAAAATTTGAATACAACAAGAACAATATAAACGAGTTATTGAGAATGATGATTCAAAAAATGAATCTTCTTTAGTCATTTCTGAGTAACTTGGAAGTTATCACGTGATGATAATTTAGCAAATATCTGTGGCTCTAAATATTTCATAATGACAGTTTCTTTCAGAAGTACAAATAACAACATTAAGCATTTTTCTTGGCAAAGATTAACATGCTCAGGCCTGCAGCACTTTCTGTGTTAGCCAGTTTGTTTTTTATATCTTCCTCTTGTATTTTGCAACTTTTGATGACTCTTTGCATCATTGAAGGATTATACAAAAGAAGTCCTTCTAGTAGTAGGTAATATGCTATTGCTTGCTCTTACTTTCATTAATTGTACATTAAATTGCAGTTTGAACTTTTTAGAAATGATTAGAAACTTCTCTTTGATATCTATATGTCTTTTACATTAAGTACTACTAGAAAAAAATCGAATTTCAATAAGATCATTTGTGTTGATGGTTTTGAATATTTAAAATAAAACTTCTTACTTTCATTTTCTAGAGATAGAAACTTTTTCTGTGGCATACTTTCTCTCATCTATGTGTTTCAACTTGAAGGTATGATCAGTAAGGATGGTGTCCTCTCCTCCAACTGCTATTAGCTGAAAGATACAGGTACAAATGGGACTTTCTTGTACCGCAAAAGTAGAACAGGGAGGCAGATAACAGCAGATCATAAAGGGAAAAGTATAGTTCATTGCACAAATTGAGTTTATCTACCACTGAAAGACTACTAACCACAGGGGGATTTAAACCAAATGTCCAAAGGAGTCTCAAAATGTCGAACCTGATACTTAAACCATGAGCCATTCTCTTGTGTTTATCCAATGTGATTCTTACACTGACCCCTGGATATTAGAAGGACCCTATGCCCCTGTGGAAGCCTTTCCACGAGCTTTCATTATTAAATGAGTTTGTTTAGCTCTGACTTCAATTGGGATAGTAAATAGTATTTCCTACATTAAAAAGTGAGGATGAACTCCGGGAGGAAATAGCACACTAATGTCTCTGGTGATTTTCTGGTTTGAGAAGGAAGTGCGAATGTTGTAAGAACTTACAGATGCGTTGGGCATCATGTTTTGCAAACTTTCTTGCTCATCATTTCAATAGCACATTTGATTTTACTGGCACCCTTTGATTTTAACAAATTCTCTGGAGTATGTTTCATAAAAATTTTCATTTGTTTTCTCTTTAAAAATTATTTCTTCCGGGAGAAATCCTCAAACACACGAAAAATTTGTATTTGATTCAAGCTCCGAGCTTGGTGTGGAACAACACTTCAGAGACCACTCGGAAGCTTCAGACCCTGCAAATGCTGCGGTGCGCTTGCTTAACTAGATTGGTACGGGAAACAGGTTACACCTGTGCTCTGCCGCCTGCGCTGATTGCCTTTTAGCTTCTGAGTGCAATTCAAGGTGATCATTTTAATCTCTAAGGCCCTGTATGGCTTGGGACTCAGTTATCTGATAAATTGCCTCTTTCCCTGGGCATAGCAATTAATATCAGCCAGAGTGCTGCCTCTCTCAGGTCCCTGTTCTTAAACTGAGGAACTGAAGGCAGGAGAGTGTGTGTACAAGAGGTGCACCCCTGAGTGCGTGAGACTCGCATCATTGGCACTTCCTATCACTTTTCAGGTGAACAAGCATAATACACACAGACACACACAAATATATATATATATATACACATACGTATATATGCATATATAAGAGACCTTTGCTGTCAAAGTTTCTAACTGGCAGTCTATTCTTTTTGATAATCAATTTTTAGATTATTTTCAGCACTTCATATATAATTTTGCTTTATAAATATGGTTAACATCTTGCTTTTGAGAATATATACTTAACTCTTTCATAGACGGGTGATATTTTTTTAAACTAAAAGCCCCTGAATTACTTAAATTCTCAGAAACATGTATCAATGGAAAGGCAAAGTAACCCTTCAATAATACTTGTGAAGGAGCACACTAATTCAAAACAGCATTTATCAAAGTCTCACTACGTGTCAAGTACTTTTTTAAGCACTAGGGATACACACATAAAAGACACTTATATGACAAATAAAAATCACCGTCCAAGAATAACTGGTGGGTAAAGTCAATGTTTGCTACTTTCCTTGAATACAAAATTAGAAATGGCATTTGAGGAAATTAGTGATATTGTCTAGTCATACACGCTTTAGTGCATACAATTTTAAACATGGATATTAATAGACATTATTTTACATTGTGTGTTAAGATTACACATGAATTAATGATATTGGTTCCAATCTGTCCAATTCTATTTACCTTCACAAAAAGGAATGTACCAGAAGACTCAGAATTGCTTACAGAATCAGAGTGATGACAAAATATTCCATTTTAGGAAGAACAGGGATTTGGAAAACCCCCAAATCTAGGAAAATGCTACAGGAAAATCTTCCATGATGCTTCTCTTGGAATGGATCCATTCAAACTGTTTTCAGGAACTGCATCATTCTACTTTTGATTCAGATTTCAGAAAGCAAGGCAGAAGAAAATATTGAAACATTCACTACAGAATGCAGAAGCAAGATGGATTTGTCCATTTCGTTGGCAGATGGAAGCTTCCTCTAATGGGCTTCATTGTTGTCAACTACTGTCATGGCAACTAGCTCTACTTATTCCCCAACTGCAGGCTGAGTGCCAACCTCACCTTTAGAATAAGTTTTGTCTCTGGTTTGGGAGGATGTTGCATTTATCACTCAACATTCTGACCTCGCTGCAGTGGCCCCGTAATTGAGTGTCTGCGTCACATACAAGCTGTCAGTGACAGAATCTTTTGCTTTAGCCCAGATCTTTCAGTAATTAGAGATCTGGCCATTATGATTGCACCTTCCTCACTCTAGCAGCCTTCTTGGGGCACCTTTATTATTTGACTAATTTATCTTTACTAATTGATTATCTTAATTTTGCTTGAAATGACAGCATGGAGTTAAATTCTGCTTTGACTTTGATTAACAGCACTTGCCACCTCTGTCCCTTACACGCCGCTTTTTGCCTTGGACTAACTTCTGGTTAAAAATTCAGTTCCTGGACTCTCACTGGTAGATATATATATTTTTAAATCTAGTTATCACTGGCATATATTTTTGTGTAGTTTTGTTGTTTTTTTTTTTTTTTAATGCAACCATCTAATCAAGGCTTTTTTAGTCCCTTGAGGTCTTCCTGGACAGTTCCCTAGTATAGTTTTCTCTGTTCTTCTCAAGTACCAGTTATGATACTTCTGAAATTACTTACCTCATACTCTCTTCTATGCACTTATCAATTAAATCAACGTGTTCTTATTCAGTATTTCTACGTGGATAAATACCTGTTTAATGAAAAGGATGAATTCAAACTTTTTAATTGATTATAGTCTACTGAAGAAATGACATACACACTTAACAGGGGACCCACGAAACAGTGCCAAATTATTATACACAATTTAGTACCAAAATAAGACTTACAGAAACAAATACTGCAGGGATTCAGAGAAGAATGTTATATAAACATGCTCAAATAGGGAGGGAAGAGATGAGATTTGATCTTCAAGCAAAAGTGAAGACTGAACCTGAGCCAATGGGTCAGGGCTAGAAGGCAGGGGGAGGTATCTGAACAAATATTTATATTAAAGAGTTTATTGGATTTGTCCAGAGGACAGTGATGAAATTTGCTAGATCCAAGACCTGAATCCTTGGAAGAACAACTGGGAGATAAATTTGCAAATAGAAAGTGGCATCCAATTGTGAAGGCTGTGGCCTTTCCATTTTTCTCTGAAGGCAGCAGTAGCCATTGCAGATCTCTGAACAAGCCAAAATCATGACATACTATGTAATTCTGTTTTTGAAAATTTTGGCAGTGGGGAGTAGAAGGAAAGAGAAAGCCAAGAAAATGTTTTTTGTTTTGTTTTGCAAGATCGATGAGATCTGCACACATTTTAGTAGTTTTTCTCCTAATTATTAAAGGGACTGGATCAATGCAGAGAAAATATAGAAAAGGAGAAAGAAAAAATCTAAACCTATTCACACTCTTAGAGATGAGAGATAAGTCTTAATATTCAAACATATGCATTCTAGTTTTTAAAATATTTCCTTATATAAAGTTGTTTGTCATTAATATCACAGACATCTTCTTTTTTTTGGACCTTGACATATTTAAGCCTTTTATCTGAAACTGTACTTTTCCTCTAAGAATATAAAACTTCTATCAATATCTGAGAACCTCTTTACATATTCATCATCCAGAGTTGTGTTTATTTTGTTTTTAATATTCGCAGTATTTTAAAATCATGGTGCAATATTGCAGTTTACCAGAAACCATTAAAATCCAGTAGGACTACTGAATTGTCAACTGCAAAAAGGTAAATTTTATGATATATGAATTATATCTAAATAAAGCTACTGGAAAGAAATATAGTAAACTTTCTTCCTATTTAAAATCTATTCCTATTGCAATAAATTCTGGAAAATAAAATATTTACAAATTCAAAAATTTTATTAAAATTTTAAGGTGCATTGGAGCAGTTTCTCAGATTCATGCTTTTTTGTTTTTCAACATAAAAGGATTTCTAAATGGTTTCTGAAAACTTTTTCTCTGGGATCATGAAACTTAAATGTGTGTTTTCATAATATGACATGTACTAAAGTTGAGAGCAGAAGAGAACAAGTCTAGTCGTATGCTGTGTGATTCTGAAATCTCATTAAATCTTCTGAACTTTGTTCTTTAAACTGCTAAAAGGGAGAACATTCTTTATAACACATTATCTGGTTTTTACCTGTTCCCTACTTCGAGTTTGTGTTGCATGAGAGGTACCTGCCTAAAGAATGACATTGACTATTCCTGAATGTGATCCAGTAAATGTTAAAGTAAACAAAAACACATAAGAATGAAAAGACACTGGAAAACAAAGTAGAATATATAAAATTTATATTTTATGGAATAATTTCCTATCATTTATAGTTTACAACAATGGAGTTCATGTAATATCAGGATGTTCATTTTTTTCTAGAGAATAGTTACTTTTTAATTCCTTTGACATCAGAGCAACAAAGAAAATATTAAATAAGGAATTACATGCCCTGAACTTTCAAAAAAACTAAGGCCAGATGACACTCTATTCTGCCTTCCCGTTCTTTAAAAACAGTCTTAAGAGCTCTTGAAACATCAAATATTCCACTATCTAATCAATGCTTTCGTTTTGAAAATGACATTGCTAAAGTCTAGAAATCACACAAAATAGAAACTTAGGGCTCTCATTTCCAATATTGTGCTTTCCACTATACCAGGCTGTTTAAGATCCAGCTTTAGAATTAATTTTAATGGAATGATCCATGACATGGATTAATTTTCAAACTCTAATCCTCATAAAAAGGAGTATATGCTCTGGAAAATAGTGCTGTTAAGATTTTACAAAGTTTTGGAGACAATGAAACTCCCAGGTCTGCAGGCACCTGTTCCCACCTTGAACAGTGCATGTGTATAACAGTTGGGTAGTCCCAGTCACCAAATGTCACATTACCCAGGACAAATGAGAACATCAGTGTACCCTGATCATCTTTGATTATTTACATTCATCTTTCCACAAGACGAGAGGACAATTAACCCAGATTTGAAAAGGCAGGAGCCCTTCACAAGAACAGGTATTTAAGCTGACAATTATAGAGAAAGATAGATGTTACCCAAAATGACACTTTTTATATATTTCCATCCTTACCTCAGTACACTATACCTTATTTCTAATTTTTCAGTGAAGTATCAGAAAAATACCCCCCCATGAAAGAAAACCAACAAAACACACACACAAGCAAATAAACATATTTAAATCTGATTTACCATCCTAAAGTGTCAGATTAAGATCCCTTGTAGCTCTAAGTAGTGAAAAGGCCATGGTACTGCACTCCATATCCCATTGTGTAATTTCCACTAAAAGCAATGCTATTGACCACAAGGATGCTGTGTAGCAACCTATCACAAAATCTCATCAATCTACAACTTTCCATGTTTATTTAGGTGTTTATCCTGACAGCTGGGGGTTGTCTGATCTAAACCCAGTGAAGCTGCATGGCTCTGCTAATTTCAGCTGGCATTGCTCAAGTGCTTTAGCTGAGCTCGGATGATCGAGACTGGGCTCTGTGTGATGCTCATGCTGCTGCTGGGACCAGCTGGCCAGTCCAGGCATATTCTTTTTAAGTTGAAGGCAGTGGCCTACGAAGGAGCCATGAAACAAACAAGGGCTCCTAGGGCCTCGCTCAGAGCTGATCTACTGTCAGTTCCGTCTTACTCTATTGACCAAAGCAAGCCTGGTGGCCAAACCTGAAGCCAAGACTTGGGAAACTATACTCCACCCTTCAGTGGGGGAATCTGAAGTCATAGAGCAGGGTGTGGAGGTTAGGAGGTAACAAGTGAAGAACCGAGGCAGCTGATGAAACTATACAAATACTAAACCAGAAATGAGTAATGAGAATGTACTATAAAAATTTTCTACTCTACTCACACCATACTACTTTTTGAAATAACAACCATCAAAATATTTTTAGAAGTCCTTGCTTTCCTGGCGGTCCTAAGCATATGCTAATTCTGCCTCCTAGTCTAACCTACCCTGCTATCCTTAGAAGATCTTATTTTAAAATGGTTTTATATAAATATGCCAATAATCATATGACTTGATTACCAAACAAACCACATAAAAGAATAATACTTAATATTATGTCATGGGTATACTAATAAGAGTGTTTATTGGCCTTGTATCAAAAGCTTTCTGTGATATGACTTTTGATAAATCATAAACTATCAATTCTTGTTTCTAAATAAAATGTGATGATACCTATTAGTGAGTGGTATTGAAAAATAAAGTAACCCACCTGATGGAACCCACCTGGTAGATGGCAGGTGTTCAGTAAATGTTTGTTGTGTCTCTATTGTTGATTTTTAGTTCTGTGGAATCTGTAGCAAATTATTTAGCTTCTCTTAATGTTAGCTTTCTCATCTATAAAATTGGGATATTGATAATGTCTGTCTTATGGGGTTTTATGAGGATTATATTAGTTAATCCATAAAAGGGTTAGGAGAGTGCCTAGAACATACTAAGCATTCATTAAATGTTAGTTCTTCATATTATTATTATCATTATTATCTTAAAATACTATATGATGAACAGATAATTAACAAGAATAATTAGCAATCTCTTGGATTATAAATCTCTAATAAATCTCATGCATAGTGTTAAATTGCCTTTATGGCAGTTATTAAAACGTGAAATTATTTATTGTTTTATTATCCAAAAGAAATTATACAGCATCAATTACATATAGAGCCCATGCCAGGGAGTGAACTGCTTAATTTTTAAAACAGTTACACAGTCCCTAAATGTTACATGCTTACAACCTAGACACAGATAAAATAGATATGTGTTTGAAACACTAACAAAACAGACATGCAATTAATTCTAAATTGTATTTTATTTGACAAGTTCTCTAGAAATTAAAGAACAGGGAGCCATAGTCAGAGAAGGGACTAGAGGGAGATAGAGCAGGTCTGCAAATCCAAGTTGAGATAAATAGCGCTGAGCGTTAAGGACATTCCGCAAGGGGGAAATAGTAGGCTCGAGTTCAAAGACAGGGAGGAGACCAGACTGAAAAACAGACTTTTGTTTAATTCGCAATGGTGGATTAATTGACAAAGATAAGATAGGGCCAGAATCAGAAAAATGTTGACTGTCAAGGATTTGAATATCTTGACTAAACCCAAAAGTTAATGATAAGTCAATTTACTTTGAGTTTTGGAAATATTTGATTTTTTTTATATCTGTAAACCTATTAATATATAACAACTAAAGAAACTACAATGCAATAACTTTCTCACGCTCATATGACACTACGAAACTATAGAAAATTTTGAACATTAATGGGACATCAAGGCATTAATTTTCTTTTGAAATCAGCCATGCTACCTGGATTTTCCCTCTGATGACTACTTGAACTCTTCCTAACTTTAGAATAACCACAGAGATGGCCAAATTTGGCATATAATTTTCATGATTGTACTTTGCATCGTTTTTACAAGTTTTGATTAAAATGGTAAAGGAAGAGGAGGAGTTCACTGAGATCAGGTAGGAAAACCGATCCAGAGTCACTGTCTCAAAAAGCCTGAGCTGGTGGTAGAAGGGAAAATAAACCAGAATAAATAAAAATAGTTTAGAGTATATGACAGGGACTTGGTAAGACTCAGTAAGGGAACTGCTAGAAGGTCGTTTACTAAATTTGATTCACAAGTATAAAATTTAAGAGCTAGCAGATCTATAAAGTTATTTCTAAAATTATGCAAATTTTAATTACTAATCAATTAATCCTCTAATAAAAGCTTCTTGCTTGGGCATTAAATTCCGAGGGCTTGGAGGTACAATGTGTGGATTGTGCCAGACTTCAAGAAAGATACGTTCTAGTCTTGAATTTGTGGGTGAAGGAACTAAAACCAAATGAAATGTTAAATTCTTAGCATCGATGCTAAGTGCCATAGTAACTTCTAGAAGGAGAGAACAGTGTGGTCAGTCAAAATCAATCTCTGGAGAGAGTAGAATTTGATATACGCCTTAAAAATATTTAAGATACAAATGTGTGAAAAGAAAGAGAGATTCATGTTGGGAGAGAAAATTTAAATAACAAAAACATAGGAATGATCAGGGTGTGTTCCACTGTCAGAAGGAAACTCTGTCAATGCAAGGAGGCATGGACATGCTGAATGAGGTCACTGGAGTCGGATAATCCAGGCACTGGAAACCAGCAGAAAGATTTGAGCCTGAATACGGAGCCCACAAAGAGAGCAGTGGTAGCATAAGGAAGACAACGTTAAGGATAGAAGTCTGGTGGTGCTGCACAGACTAATTTGAAAGAGAGAATTGGGTGGCAGAGAGAGAGCTAAGAGGAGATGTATACAAGCCACATAAAGGGAATGTTCAGATTACAGAAAGAAGAGAAATAGATATTACAAAGGAAAAAAAAAATGGAAGAAATTAATGAAGCCCCAAAGACAAAAGAATTATACCAACATGAAGAAAACTCGGACTATTGGAAGGTGGGGCAAACCTGGGGAAGGTAACGTGAATTTCCGTGAGAATGTGCAGGGCTGGGGGTGACTGCCCGACGGCTACGTACTTGAGATGTCACTGGAAATCCGGGCTTGAAGCTGGGAGGAGTGACCAGTGCTGGAATTAGAGATTCCAGAGCCAACGGAAGAAGACTGGAAAGCCAACACCATAAAACCAGCTGTATTTATGTCTATCTGGTTATTTTGATATTTAGTTTTAGATGATAAGGCCAAGGCACGTTAAGTACATAGGACATCTTTTGAATGTCAAATAAGCATTCCATATTATTATACTATATTATTTTGGGATATGCACACAAGAAAGCACAAAGAAAAAACAATTCTCAAATTCAAACAACTATTTTTCTGCTAAATATTATAAGAGCAAATATTTATATTGGAGTTCTAAGTACTCTATAGATATTAACTCATTTAGTTCTTGCAACTCTGGGACATACATATTATCTCTGCTTTTTGTAGATGTGAAAACAGGCACAAATAATTTAAGTAACAGAGCTGGGATTCAAAGCCAAGTGGTCTGGTGCCATTATATTGTCTTAGTGTCTCCACTGTGCTCTTCCTGGAGAAAATGATATTAACTATAAAATTTCATGTAATTTCTTATCGCATTAACATTATCTCAGCTTTGTCAACACATAACATGATTACTCATAAAGGTTTCAATGAAACAGGATTTAGATTGTATAAGAACCATCAGAATAATTCTTTTCAATTTCATTCTTTTTATTCCATGTATATATAGCCATACATACAATGATTAGTTTATTATTATTATATTTAATTTATATATTATTATATATTATTATTTATTAGTTTATAAGACATTATACAATCTCAATGCAAAAATTGGCATTCCCAGATGGCCATCAAATATCATTTTGCAATCAAATCCTGTTCTAAGTTAATTTTTTCAAAGAAACTGGAGATCTATAGTTATCATTTCATGTTATGAATGCAAATAAAATAGATAAATACCTCAAATTCTGTCAAATTTGACAAGAACAAAATAAAACTTTATAGTAGAATATTAAATAAAAATCATCTGCTAACGTTTACATTTCCAGATTGGTTTTGAGAAAGAGTTTCAGCTCTTTTCCCACATTTGTTTTTAAAATTACCAGCGTGACTACATGCTCTTCCATTTATTTCTGATGTTAGCACCATTCATTGAAGAAGTAAAACGTCTAGGAAGATCATTTCAACCCATTGTTTTATAAGTTCCTTAATCGTGGAGGGCTGTTTTGTCTCAGAACCACGACAGTGAACTGTTTGTAATTATGGCGGCATCTCGGTGGAATTACAAGCACCAAGCGAAAGAAAGCTCTGTGATCTGGCTGTGGTTGAGAAAGATAGAATGCTTCACTGAAAGTTCAGTACCCTTAGAAACTAAAAATATTCTTAGTTTTGAACTAGCAGTGAAAATTTACAGGTAGAGAGGAATTGCCTAATCTTGAAATAACATTCTCTTTCTGAAAAGTACAGATTTCAAGTATGTTTAAAAACATGACTTTCTCAACATCAAATAACTCCTACAAACACCACTTGGATGAGTTAAATGTAAATGAATCAGGCCTTGTTGATTAAATTTCCTTTGAAATGCTCAAGGATTTAAGTAACTAGGGGATGTGTGATCGGTCCAAATCATTTGGGGTTTTATTGACCCCAAAGCCTTCAAAAGTCAAATTGAGATTCTCAGGCCACTGGAATGCAACTGCTGGTCCAATGGTGATATCTGGTGTGAAACCTCAAGAAAATATTTCTCTACTTTCTTAATATAATGTAATTATTTTGGAATCAGTTAATAATAGATATAAGACAAAGTGAAACAAATATTTTTTCCTTTTTTTTTTTTTAACAAAATCTTGTATTAAGTTTATCTGGTTATCAACATATAACTAGTTTTCTTTTGTATGTGCTGTTAAACTCTGCTTCTCAATTAGAATTAACCTGCTTTTCCAGAATTTGGTTAGAGTCAAGGGTGATGAGGTCCATGGGGAAGTGTGCAGGTGGAAAACCAGGAAATTATACCCTTGAGAAGCGCTGGGGTTTTTAATCATTGAGATCTGACCCATAATGACTGATGAAAACATTCTGCTCCTAACTAGTGACTTGCAGATGGTGGAGCTAGTTCAGACTCATTTCAACTTCTTTCTTCCTTCACTTATCAAACGTGTGCACACACGAACGTGTGTGTATGAATCTAGTATTTAAACAGCAAACAAAATATCTTGTTATTCATGACAACTAAGATGCTAGGCATGATTTTTCCATGCAAAAAATCATCCTGAAAAAGGCTTTCATCCTGCAGATTAGATCAAAACCTTACGCTGTCTCACTTACCACCATCACAACATGCAAGCGCGCACACACACTTTTCCAGTACTTTCGGAAGTTGTTCATTATTAGCTTGGTGACTGAGACAACTAGCTCGTTCCCACATATGATATATACGTGTGTTTTGTGTGTGTATATATATATTTTTTTAGTAAAAATGACCACATATATGACTGAGAATGGGTATCAGACAAAAAATACAACATATAATTGTGAATCATAAATGGCATGTTGTCTGTTATTATTATGATTTGTAAGGTGCTTTGCGCACACAGCTGATGATAGAAGAGACACAGACCTGGTAAGCTGAGAAAAGTCAGAGATGTCTGTCTTATATTCCCCATACTAAGTAATCTCTGTTTACATAATTCATTTTCATTTGAAAGGGGCAATGACTTCCATCTTCCCTCCTTTTCCCCCCCAATCCTTTTTTTAAATTCTTAAATTTTTTAAATTTAAGAATTTAATAAATTATTAAGGGATTTTTAATTAGCAAAGAAATTTAGCTCAGTTGAAATGAAAACTATATTATCATATCAACAATGAGACCACTAGCATAATGCTTAAATATAGTTGTGCTCATACAATTTTTACTTTTGCTTCATTGTGCTTCATATAATACTGTGCTTCGTATTAATAAATGTGTTACTGTTTGGTTTGTCTTCCAGAATAAAAAATTAATCTTTCTGCAGAAGAAAACATTTGAATGTAGTTTCTAAATCTTGTTAATATATTCAGTCATTTGTAGAAAAACCTTAAATGATTTATCTTAAGGGGAAAGTTGTTTTTAACTAAGCATGCTTATTAAGAAAGATTTGCAATGATTATATCTGGTAAGGATAGCATCAGTAGATTTAACCAGTTATATAACTTGTGACATTAATATTGTGCTTTCAAATTTGCTTAAAATGTATATTCTATGTCAAATGCATACAGTAATTCAGGTATAAGTAATTCAGTTAAAATTATTTTCTCTAATATGACAATTCATATTGTTTTAAATATTTCTGTTCATATTTTATATAAGATATATCTGTGTATATATTTTATACATATGTATCTCTATGTATATGTGTATGTATGTCTAGAACACTTTTAACATACATAGGTAACAGTTCTATAAAGATAAATCATAATTTTCCATGAGTATAGCTATATTATGAAGGAAAAATAAAAATCTTATTAAATATAGATATTTAATAACAATATAAACATTTAACCATAAAAATATGCTAATAGCATTTGCGAGTTATTCATCTCAGAAGTTACTATCTGCAGATGTATTTTTGAGATTAGTTTTATGAATGGATAAAATCATTTTAGCTACGTTACTTCATTATTTTCAATATTTCAAACCAAACTGTGAAATACCTGCTGATTTTATTATAGTTTTATGTTTGTTAAAACTTTTTATACTCTTTACGTCCCTGACGAAGTAGAGTTACTTTCTCTTGGGAAATGCGACCTATGCTAGAATACATCAGATATCAGATTGATGCCACTAATCCTCCCCCTTCATTTTCTTTTCTACTTGTTTCTGAATATATATTCATTTGAAGTCTACACATTCATTTTCTTATTTTTCACTCTAGTAAGTTATGCTTTCGAGACGCAGTATAGCAGGGTGCAGATGGAAGGGGCTCGTCCTAAAAGGACAGCCTGATAGTCTTCAGCATGAGCTGGGATTGCCGATGGCCAGGCTGACCCGACACACAGCACTGGTTCCCTTTTTCCATTTCTGTTCTCACAGCACTAGCTAATCAAGCACACCAAGGCCTGCTGATCAACCAGGTAAAACGATCTTAATAGTCTGAGCATCCTTTGGATGACTTTTAATTGTCACTGAGTAGCATTGTGCATGTACCAGATTCTGCTGAATGTTTTCAAGACACACTTCTAATCCGAAATATGACATTCAGATTACTGTTATAACAAATGATTTCATTATTTTCTTGACTTTGTTCAGTTTTTCTTTCCTCAGTGCAACCCCTGATCTCATAAAATAACTGTCTGCAATTGAATTTTTCATGCCTTTGCCATTTAACGACATAAAAGGTCTTTGCAAATGTGTGCAAATTTCTCAAGATCAAAATATTTTGTACAGAGAGAAATCTCTGAATTTTTCTGTTGTATTGTCAAAGAAGGTCAGCTTTGTCCTGTTTGCGTGGAAGAATAAATGCGGTACTTTTCAACTCATGCAGGTTTTGAACATTAAAGGCTCTAAGCCTTGCCCATAGGGTGAATTATATTGTTAAGAAAACATACCCTTTAAGCAAAGATGTTTTAAAAGCAGAATGGACTTTGAAATTCCCGACACTTTTCTTTTTTAATAGCAGTTAGCTCAGAGCCCCCAGTGTGAAATGGCCTCAGTTATAAACAGATCTCTACAGTGTAGGTGGAAAAGATGCAGAATCACGAAATTCAGTGAGTTTGCCTGGGACTCTAATGATATTGAATCATCCTCACTTCTCAAACAATCTGGATTGCTTTAACTTCTTGTGCTGGATCTTTCCATGTCAAAGCAGGCAACTGTGAGGGCCAATAATCCAGCAACCGTGGCCAATTTCTTTGTTTAGAGCCCCATCTTATTATAAAACCTTTCTTATTCCTTGGAGACAGACCAGAACCACAGAGCCAGTCTACATGAGTTAGGTGGCACAAGTGCTTCTTCAGTTACGTGGTCTCCACAAGCTGCAGCGGATTCACTTTATGGTTTGTTTACTTTTCAAGGACCTTGTAACAGCAGGACGTGCCCCACGGCCACATGGCTCGACTGCTTTCGCGCCTGTGTGGAGTGCAGAGCACAGCCTCTCCACGGCGTGAGCAACCCAGACCAGATTCTGCGTCTCTCCTCGCCGGTTTGGTTTGGGCTGCTCGTGTGGTGGACTGACTCTCAGTTGGCTTTGCGGATTTTTAATGAGGAGCAAACATTGTTCCAGCGTGGCACAGCTGAGGGGCAGAGGACTGGTGAATGAGGTTGTTGGCAGAAAAGTGGCGTGATCAGTCATAACAGCTGGTAAGAGAACACTTAGAGAAAAGTGTCTACTAACTGGAAAATTTGTAATTGTGTTGGTAAAGCTTCGGTCAATAGCTCTGATTTAAAAGTCATACATTTTGAAAATTACTTAATCTAAGAATCTGAAAGGTTCCTGTGCAGAGAACCATAATATTAGTATCTTCATAGCATTTCTATTGGGTTTTTGGTTTTTGTCATGTGATCATTAAGATAAACTGTTAATTTATGAGTACATTTCCTTGTTATTCCATCACTGTATATTTGTTAAGGACTTGCTATTTGCCCTCCAGATGATAAAAAAATTTAATTAACTGGTTTTCCTTCCGGCTCCACCCCAGTCCCAGCTCGGAAGTTCTCACCCTGGGGTACAGCAGGCTCTGACCTGAGAGCCCTTGAGTGACTGCTTTGGTGGGTCCTGGGTGGGATGTGGAGAGTTATGATCTCTGGACATCTCACCAGGCATCTGCGGGACCTCTGTGCCTGAGAAGTAGCCTGGTGCTTGCTTAGCCTTGACCCGCCATCCAGGCCCCAGGTGTCTCCTGCCTGCTTGGCCCTGATCCCGTCCTCCAGGTCAGATTGGCCAGCCATTTGCACAACCCCGATTTGGCTCAGAGGCCAGAAAAGAAAAGACTCTGATAAGCTCAATCAGAAATGAAAGAGGAGAAATTACAACTGATATAGCAGAAATATAAGACATTATCTCTGAATACTGTAAAAATCTTTATGCACATAAACCTGAAATCATGGAACAAATGAACAAATTTTTGGAAACACACAGCACCCATAGGCACAATTAGGAAGAAATAGAAATTTCTGAACAGACCAATATCAAGTACTGAAAATGAAGCAGCAATAAAAAATCTTCCAACAAAAAAAAGTTCCAGACCAGATGGTTCCACAGCTGAATTTTACCAGACCTACAAAGAAGACCTGCTGCTTATTCTGCAGAAATTATTCTATAATATCAAGAAGGAAGGAATCCTCCCCAACATATTTTATGAAGCCAACATCATCTTTATACCAAAGCCACAAAAGGACTCAACAATAAAAACTATGGATTAATATCCCTTATAAATACAGATGCAAAAATTCTCCCATCCAAAGTACTAACCAGGCCCAAGCCTGCTTAGCTTCCAAGATCAGAAGAGATTGGGTGTGTTCAGGGTGGTATGTCCATAGACAAAACATTTTAATAAAATCTTAGCAAACCAAAATCAGATGCACATCAAAAAATAATCCATCATGAGCAAGTGCGCTTCATCCCATAGATACAAGGATGGTTCAACATATGCAAATCTCTAAATGTAATTCACTACATAAATAGAAGCAAAAACAAAGACCATATGATCTTCTCAATAGATGCAGAAAAAGCATTTGACAAAATTCAGCACCTTTTTATGATAAGAAAGCTTAACAAAATAGACTTGGATGGGACTTACCTAAACATAATAAAAGCCATATATGACAAACCCACGGCCAACATCACACTGAACAGGGAAAAATTGAAAGCATTCCTGCTTAGAACTGGAACCAGATAAGGTTTCCCACTATCACCACTTCTAAACTATAAGAAAAAGAAACTATAATGGATAAAGGAACATAGAATCCTGGCAGCATCATCCTCTGTACTTAGTGGCCCATTCTGAAAGTTAGAAAACTTGTATATTTTTATCATGATGATAAGTATGTAGCTAAAACTCAAGGAATTTTAAATTCTGAAATTCACGCACTCAAACTTCGAATAGCTGAGATTTTTCTCATAGCATAAAAACATTAAAATTATTCTTGCAAATCTGTTAAATTACGTAAAGTACACATACATGGCCAAATATATATTCCTAGTGGACAGTAACTTATTTACAATGCCAGGCCAGCCGTTTTGAAGTGACTTCTAGGTGCTTTGCTTTACATTTAAGGAAACCAAAAAACCTTAAAAGCACATCATGAGAAACTCACAGAATAAAAGACACAGGGCAAACAAATAATTGTTTGAAGGAAGAGCAAATTTTTGTCTTTCATTTAATCTTTACTCCTGGATATAGGCTCGTTTAGTAGAATATCAAGAATTTCCAATAATAAAGTTTACTGTTCTCTATATATCTTTATCTCCGTCTTTCCCTAAAAACCATATAGCTAAATTCATGTAAGTGCATGCATAATAAGAAACTACAACATAAACATATTATTTAATATATTCTTGATGATCCAGACAAACTCATGGTTATAAAGAACAAACAAATATTCTGTAATTTAGGATTTATTCTTTTTTTTTTTTTTTTTTGAGACAGAGTCTCACTCTTTTGCCCGGGTTAGAGTGAGTGCCATGGCATCAGCCTAGCTCACAGCAACCTCAAATTCCTGGGCTCAAGCGATCCTCCTGCTTCAGTCTCCCGAGTAGCTGGAACTATAGGCATGCGCCACCATGCCCGGCTAATTTTTTTCTATGTGTTTTTAGTTGTCCAATTAATTTCTTTCTAATTTTAGTAGAGACGGTCTCGCTCTTGCTCAGGCTGGTCTCGAACTCCTGAGCTCAAACAATCCGCCCGCCT
>CAUYSK010011878.1:0-10855 GCA_963575035.1 Avahi laniger | reverse complement strand
AGGTGTATAAATTTTGTTTATTTTTTCAAAGAACCAACTTTTTGTTTTATTAATCTTCCGTATAGTTTCCCTGTTGTCAATTTCATTTAGTTCTGATTTGATCTTATTAATTTCCCTTCCTCTGCTGGGTTTGGGGTTAGTCTGTTCTACTTTTTCCAGTTCTTAGAGTTGATTCATTAGGTTGTCTATTTGTGATCTTTTTGACTTTTGGATATAGGCATTTATGGAAATAAAGTTTCCTCTCAGGACTGCTGTGGCTGTGTCCCACAGATTTTGATAACTTGTGTCACCTTTGTCATTTAGTTCAAAGAATCTTTTGATTTCCATCTTTACTTCCTTGTTTATGAAGGAATCATTCAGCAGAAAGTTGTTTAATTTCCATGACTTTGTGTAGAGATGAGAGTTTCTGTTGCGGTTGATTTCTATTTTTATTCCACTGTGATCTGAGAAGATGCATGGTATAATTTCTATTTTTTAAAATTTTTTGAGACATTCTTTGTGTCCTAGAATATGGCCAATCTTAGACAATGTCCCATGAGTTGATGAGAAGAATGTATATTCAGCGGTTTGGGGGTAGAATTTCCTGTAAATGAAAGTCAGGCCCATTTGTTCTAGAGTTCTGTTTAAGTCCATTATTTCTTTGTTAATTTTCTGTTTGGAGGATCTGCCTGTCCTGTGCTGTCAGTGGGGTGTTGAAGTCTCCAGCTATTATGGTGCTGCTGTTTATCAATTTGTTTAGATCAAGTAGAGTTTGCTTTATGAATATGGGTGCACCTAAGTTGGGTGCATACATATTTAGAATTGTTATGTCTTCTTGTTGAACTGTACCTTTGACCATTATATAGTGACCCTCTTTGTCTTTCATTATTTTTGTTGATTTAAAAACTAAGTTATCTGAGATCAAAACTGCCACACCAGCATTTTTTTGACTTCCATTTGCTTGAAATATTGATTTCCACCCTTTACCTTGAGTCTAAATGCATCCTTGCAGGTTAGATGCATTTCCTGGAGACAGTAGATGCTTGGCTTGTTTTTTTTTTATCCATTCGGCCAGCCTATGTCTCTTGAGAGGATAGTTCAAGCCATTCACATTTATTGAGAGAACCGATAAGTGGGGTGAATTACTGTTCATTCTGTTGGGTTGCATTTTGTTGCTTTGTTTTCTTTCTTGAGCCATTGTGGAATCTAGCCTTTGATCTTTAACTTTTGAGTGGTTTTACATTCGAGAGTGTTTATTGTGCTGATCCTTGTGTAATTCTGTTTTGAGCACTTCTCGGAGAGCTGGTCTTGTGAATTCCCTCAGTCTTTGCTTATCTGGGAATGTCTTTATTTCTCCTTCACATATGAAACTTAGTTTTGCAGGGTACAAGATTCTAGGCTGGGCATTATTCTGTTTCAGAAGAGTGAGAATGGGACCCCAGTCTCTTCTTTCAGTTGAGAAATATGGAGTTATTTTGATGGGCTTTCCCTTGTATGTTACTTGTTTCTTTCACCTTACAGCTGGTAGAAGGGCCTCTTTAGTGGCTATTTTGGTCAATCTAATGACTGCGTGACGTGGTGTCTTCCTATTTGCATTGAATCTCCCTGAGGTCCGTTGAGCTTCTTGTACATGTATATCTAGATTTTTAGCAAGGCCTGGGAAATTCTCCTCTATTAATTCTTCATATAGCTTATCCAGCCCTTCAGTGTTTTCTTCTTCACCTTCCGGAAGACATATCACCCTCATGTTTGGTTTTTTCACATAATCCCACATTTCTTGTAGGCTTATTTCTTTTCTCTTAATTTTCTGCTCGATCTCTGTCACTGACTTGTTTAATTGGAAGGAGTTGTCTTCGATCTCTGAGATTCTTTCTTCTGTTTGATCTATGCTGTTCTTGAGGCTTTGTACTGTGTTTTGTAGTTCCCTGAATAAGTCCTTCATTTCCAGGACATCGGTTTGATTTTTTTTTAATATTTCAATTTCTTTAGTGAATTTTTCTTCCAAGTCCTGGATTCTTTTTGTGGTTTCTTCATGTTGGTTATCCATTTTTTCTTGCATATCACTGAGTTTTTGTACAATCCATGTTTGAAATTCTTCTTCTGTCATTTTAGTGTTCTGAGTTTGGTTAATGTCCATTGCTAGAGAGCTGTTGTTCCTCTTTTGGGGCGTGCTTTCTGTTTGAGTCTTCATACTTCCAGAGTTCTTTCGCTGGTTCCTTCCAATCTGGATCGGTTGTTCCTTTTTGCCTTTAGATTTTCATTTCAATAATGACATGCTCTGTTTAGTCTCTGAGCTGGTAGGTGGTGTTTGTGGGTGAGATTTGACCACACCCTTTATGATGAATCAGTAGATGCAGTAAAAGGATGTGCAGGATGACCTCCCTGTCAGTAGGTGGCACTTGCTGGGAGTAGCGAGCTGCAGTGCTGTTTTTGGGTCCTGCAGCCAGCTCTTGTTCCTCTGGAGAGGCCCTCTTGTGCCTCGGGAGGTGGATGGGGCCCTGGGACTTCCAGGTGTGTCCTTATTTTCCACCTCAGTGGGCTGGTCCAGGAGTGAGTCTGGGTGGGGCTGGTTTGGGTAAGCCTGTCCTCAGGCTCCATAACTGATGTTAGCAGGGGTCAAAGGTCTGTTCTTTGCTTCTGTGCAAAGCTGCCGGGAGGAGCTGAAATGGCTCCACTGGGCTGAAAGTCTGGGCTTGGGTGGTGGGGCTGTCCGAGACCTGCACTCTGGAGCAGGTCTGACTCCCCTCCCCCCTCCCCCACTCCGTGGCCTCTCACAGGCCTCTGCCAGCAAGCAGGACCTCAAGCCAATGGATCTTCCCTGGCTGTGACATGGGCTGGGAGGTTCCCTGCCCAGGATCGCAGCCTGAGCTGGATGCACAGCCCTCTTTTGGGAGGAGGGTTGTCGCTCAGACATGCTGATCTGCCCCTGAAGACGCACACTCCTCAGTAGGCTCTTTCACAGATCTCCCTTCTGTGCCCTGGGGTAGTGCGATCGTGACCTGGGTGTGCAGGTCTGGTCTGCAGGCCTGTCCCCTGGACCCTGGAGATCAATCCCTGACCCTCTCAGTGGGAGGGGTGCTGGTCTTGAGTCACCTACAGGGTGCCCAAGCTTGATCAACTTCACTCCACCTCGAGATTTGCTCCACTCTCCTGGAGTCTCCAGGCAAGCAGCACCTGGGAGGGCTGGCGGATAGGGAGCTCGTAGTCTGAGTACCCCTCAGTCTTCTGTAGGGCCCCAAAAGAAAAGGTCCCATTCCTTGGCAATGCCTCCATGTGATGGCTAAATTGTCTCTCTGGGCATCCATGGGTAGGGAAGGGGAAGGAGAGAATGGAGTAATATGGCGTCTGCCAATAGGCTCGGGTTCCGAGGGATCTGGGAGCCCAGCGCCGTGTCCACAAGAGTCTACCACTCATTGGTGGCAGCCGTCTCTGGGCTGGTGTCGGCAGGTCTCTCCAATCGCTCAGGAGCCCACCCACAGTCCGAGATGTAAGGGAAGGGAAAGTTATCTGCTCCATCTACCCTTGTCGCTGGTTTCCAAGCCTCTTGGGGCCTTTCTCCTTCCAGTTCTCCTCCGCAACGTCTTCCCGTGGAGTGTCCTATAGTTTCAGGTACCCTTCCTTCCGACCCTCACCCGATCTATGTTTTTCTGCTAGTTTATTTTTTTCACTTTCTTCTAAAATCTGTCTTTTTTGCAGAGACACTCTGACTGGTGGCTTTTCTTGTCCGTCATCTTGGCTCCTCCCAATTTTTTCTATTTTTTAGTAGAGACGGGGTCTCACTCTTGTTCAGCCTTGTCTCAAACTCCTGAGCTCAAGCGATCCTCCCACCTTGGCCTCCCAGAGTGCTAGGATTACAGGTGCAATCCATCACACCCAGCCTAATGTAATAATAATAGAAATAAAGTGCACAATAAATGTAATGCACTTGAATCATTCCAAAACTGTCCCCATCCTCCCCAGTCTGTGGAAAAATTATCTTCCATGAAAACGGTCCCTGGTACCAAAAAAGTTGGGGACCACTGAGCTAGAGGACATAAAGGTATAAAACTTACTAGTAAAATCTAAGCTTACTATAAAATCACCTTGAGCAGAAACTATGTCTTCACTGAGTCTTTTGTATCTTCTCCTGAACCCAGAGAAAAGGGCTCTCAGTCAACTTAGGTGAACATTGCCACATGAACTTGATTGCTCCTCTCTTGATTTAGGGAGAAGTAGCAGTTACTGCTACGGTTGTGACATTTGGGGACCAGGTTCATCCCATTTCAGGCAGAGAGGTTACCCACTTTAAGGAATGTATTGAGGTTAGCCCAGTTTCCTGTGACTTTTGCACCACTATAATTGCAGTTTATTACAGAGCAAGACCCTGTAGGGCTTTTGGAGCCCTCAAAGAAAGAATCAGCCATACTTAGAAGAATTTATCGCCTTCCTGTCTTTTTTAACTGATAATTTTCAGAGCACAAGCAGTTCCAAGCCTACAAATAGAGTCAGTTCTAAAAATGTGTTTGTAAATTTATTTTTTAAAACTCAGATCCCATTTCCCAAGAATCAATGATATAAGTATTGACTAGGTTCCAAGTTCAACCCACAAGAGCTTATTTAACCTTTAATGTTGGTGAAATGCTGAATCTTGGCCAAAGAAAATAGCAGAAAATGGTTGTAGCAAAATCAGTAACTAAATGAAGCAGAAATAAAATTGAACAATCATTATAATTTTTCCTCCAATGTTAATGTTTGAAGGAAAGCAAATTTAATTACAGAAGGATGAGGAAATAGATGGAGACTTTTGTAGCAATTTAAATGGGGAGGCTTTGGGGTTTCTTCAAGGGCTATGGCACTTGCTGATCCTGTTGCCTTATTCCACTTAACTGTTTAACCTTCCTCTAGCATTTTGAATTAGGTTCACAGTACTTAAGAGTAGACCTGATGTCAGTTAGTGAGTCTTGGATCACCATGTTCAAACTCTTATTACTCGGCTAATTTATCACTTAATCACCACAGACTGATCTGGTGATCTGTCATTATACAGTTTTAGGTTGTTTTTATTTATAGTCATGTATTATTCCATTTATGCCAATAGTGAATTGTTGGCTAAAGACAAGAAACCACTGTTGAAATGCAAGTCTGCAGTCACCCCCAAACACACACACAAACCGGGCTGCACAGCTGGCAAACAGGCAAGTGAGCAAAGCCCCACTGCACCCACAGCCTCTCCCCATCGCTGGCATCACCATCTGACCCCCCCTACACCCCACCTCCAATCAGGTCAGCCAGGGGGGCCATCAGACCCTCATAGGAGTGCGAACCCCACTGCAGACTGCAAATGCAGGAATCCAGGCTGCGTGCTCCCCATGAGAATCCAACTCCTGATGATCTGAGGTGGAGCCAAGGTGGCAGTGACCCCTCCCAAACCATGGTCTGTGGAAAGACTGTCTTGCACAAAACTGGTCCCTGGTGTCAAAAAGGTTGGGGACTGCTACAAGTGGATAAGAGTGACAAGAATGACAGCAATTCTGAAAATTTGTTTTTTATGGGATGAATTGTGTTACCCACACCATAAAATTCATGTTGAAGTCCTACCTCCAAGTTCTGTGTCTGAGTTTGGAGGTAGGGTCTTTCAAGAAGTAATTAAGTTAACATGAAGTCATCAGGGTGGTCCCTAATGGATATGACTGTTGTCCTTATATGAAAAGGAAATTTGGACAAAGACACATACAGAGAGAAGGCCATGTGAAGACATAGGGGGAAGATGGATATCTATAAGTCAGAGAGAGAGGCCTCAGAAGAAACCAACCCTGTCAAAACTTTGATCTTAGACTTGTACCCTCCTCAGTGGTGTCAAAATAAATATCTGTTGTTTAAGCCACCCAGTCTGTGGCACTTTATTATGGTAGCCCTAGCAAATGAATATATTGTTGAAGCTGCTCTTTACCACATTATTAAGTGACAACAATCTGATCAAAAAAATCTTATACCGTTCATTAAGCTATCTCTCATACTTTAAAAATCAATGGGAAAGCTGAAAGTATAGTGGCAATTATATCCAATTTGGCTCTATGTTTACTGGGAAAAAAAGAATAAACATGTTTGCTATGTTATGAAGGTCTAGAGAAATAGTAGTATTCTCTTCTAATGTCGTCATTTAGAAACAAACTAAAATTATGTAGATAAGTGAATTTATTTGTATAGTACAAAATGCAAAGATTTCAAACATCATGATATAAAAGTAGTTTTTGTCTATTTTTTGATGCCATAATACATGGTTAAATTACTTTTGACATTTTAATATACATTCAGTCTCCAAACAAAACACACTATAATGTTGTGTTTAAATGTATTTGTCAAAAACTCATGTTTGGTGGTGGCTCGTGCCTTTAATCCCAGGGACTCAGGAGGCTGAAGCGAGAGATCACTTGAGGCCAGGAGTTCAAGGTCAGCCTGGACAACATATCGAGACCCCATCTCTACCTCCCCCAAATTTTAAAAATTAGCAGGGCATCATGGCGTGTGCCTGTACTCCCAGGTATTTGGGAGGCTGAGGAAAGAGGATCACTTATGCCCAGGAATTCGAGGCTGCAGTGAGCTATGATGATGCCACTGCACTCTAGCTTGGGTGGCAGAGCAAGACCCTGTCTCAAAACAAAACAAATCAAAACAAGAAAAAACTCACATTTGTTCTGCACACTTTAAACAGTGTGTGCCACTCAAAGAAGATAAATCAATTTATTCTATATTTTAAATAATACTAAAGATTACACTAAAATATATTATAAAATATGTATTTTGTGGTAGGAAACCTCTGAGATTGCCCCTAACAATTCCCACCTCCTGGTATTCAGGACCTTGTGTAATTCCCCACCCCTTGAGTGTGGGCTAAATCTAGTGACTTGCTGCTGACTAACAGAATATGACAAAGTAATGGGATTTCACTTCCAAGACTAGACTAGGTTATGACTTCTGCCTTGGTTATTCTTTCTTTCTATGGAAAGGCCCACATGGCAAGGAACTGATGTTTCTGGTCAATAGCCAAAAGAGAACTTAATCCTTCTAGAAACCACATACATGAGTTTGGAAGTACATCCTTCCCCAGTTGAGCCTTCAGATGAGACCATAGGCCATGACCTATACCTTGTTTGCAGTCTTGTGACAGACCCTGAGCCAGAGGCAACCAAGTACACTATGCTTAAATTGCTGACACATAGACATTGTGAGATAATAATATTGTCTTAAGCTACTGAGTATGGGGTAATTTGTTTTGAAGCAATTGATAGATAGTGCAATCTTCAATAATATAATGATCTAAAATAAAATATTTTTTGTTTAGTATCACTTTTCATCATCACAATAATGAAAAAATATTTCAACAATTCCTAAAAGGGAGTCAAGAGATTATATATTTATTTGAATGGGGTACAGAAACTTGTAATACATCAGGCAATGCCTTACTTCTCTGGAGAATCTTGGGTTGTACTAGTGAGCAATGATTACAAAGCGAACAACCATTTCCCTTAGCCCAGAGTTAATTGGAGGTGACAGTTAAAAATTCAGATTTATGAGATCCTACCCTGAAGCTACTAGATCAGAAGTCTAGTGGGTGGGCCCAGAAATCTATATTTTAAAAAGTCATCTCTTCTCAAGCCTGGCCATGCATCAGACACATTTTGGGAGTTTATTTGATCCTGAGTTCTATTCCAGACTTGTTGAATCAATCAGTGTCTGAGGATAGGCCAAGGAACCTGTGTTTTTAAGGCTGCCTAGTTACTTCTAAAGAAATTCCCTAATGACGAGCCAGGCTTGGTCAGTAAATGTCACTGAATCATTTTTGGCTTGTGCCACCCACCTGTTCTGTCCTAATACACTCATTTGGAAAACAGTGCTTATACTAAGTACCTCAGATCTTATCAGTCCTAGAGGCAGCCACCCACACCTCAGGTCACATGCACTAGAAGAGAGAACAAGAGCCTGGATTTGGGGGAAAGGTCCTTGAGCTACAAGTGATAAAATTCAATAATGGCAGAGTGGGAGTAAAGCACATAAATGAATATTCTACATATCCCACAGTCCTAGGGGCACCCACAACTCAGGTCACATGGACCATGGAAGAAAACAAGGACTCCGTCATTAACAGTATCTGGAAATCTATGTTCTCAAGGGTGGCCTGATGAGGCATGGGTGCCAAGCAGTTTGGCTTACTGAGCAGCTGTCTTCTGGCCTTTTCTTTTTTCACTATATCCCAGTAAGCAGGCTGATGAGATCTGTGATAACAACAATACACATCATTTCTGGAGTTTTGTTATAGTCAAGTTCTATGTTAAAGACCTAGCGACTCATTTAATACTCGCATTAATGCTTGTGACAGAAGCATGTCTCTAGTCCCCATTTTATATATGAGGAAAGTAAGGCTCAGAAAGGTTGAGTGGCTTGCCCCAGATTACAAAGCTAGAAAGTGGCAGAGCTTGGACTCAAGGCCAAGTCTGTCTGACTCTAAAGGCTGGGATATTAGCACTAATTTTTTGTATTTATGAGATGGTACCACTTGTCCCCTTTGGCTTAGGTGTTCACCACTGAGGCTAACAATAGCTACAACTGGGACTTTTTCTTTCAGTCTAGCTTCAGGGCCTGCTCCAGGATAGGTCCAAATTGGCTCCCAGCCCACATTGTAAGCTCTGAAGATCCTTTAGATAGGAAAGGTCCATTCTCATATATCTTGGCTCCTGGAGTGGTTATGGGAACAAGAAGGAAGGCCCCCGAGTAACCCCTTAAGCTCCCTAGAGAGTTTCAAAGGTCCCCATCACCAGAACTTTTCCCTGGGATACTGGCATTCTTGGGACTCCAGCTCATTTAGGCATAGTGAAAGCTGGTTCTGGGATAACCAAGAACTAATAATCTTGTTAATTGTTCCAGAGACAAACCAAGACTCATAATTAGCTTTGAAAGCCATTTGGGGACTATGGCTAGTACTTGCATAGAGAACATAAAGGGCGGAGGCGGGCGGGGGAGGAGAAGTTTACTCAACAATCAGTAGGCAAGTAACTCATCCCTCTCAGGAAGAGAACTTGATTCTGGCATCCCTCTCCTGGTGTCCTTATATATACCTGGGGTAGGGATTATTACACTGGGCTTTGAGATCCTATCTTGGCTCTGGCCTGGCCCATGGGGCCTTCTCTGTTGGTCAGGGCCACAAAATTGGTACTGGGCTCCCCAGCTGAGAGAGCCCTCCCCTGCTGATCCATCCTTCAAAGTCCTCTTGAAAACCTGCCTCTGGGAACTAGAGGAACTGAGGGCTTGTAAGAGAAAAATTCAGAAGTTCTTAGGCTCTAGTACTTGTGGAGCAAGGATATCCACAATAACTCATTTCTCAGGCTCTAGAAGCTAGGGGGCATTGAAGATAGTTTTAGCAAGTATTAGAAGAGAGGCACCTCAGATTTATGTGACCCATTGGGTCAGATTTGCCCTGACCTAGGAGTTATCTGGGACTGCACCTACCCATAGCCCCCCTCACCCTGGATTCAGAAGAGAAAACAGAATTAGATCTCATGGATCGGGGAGACTGGCTGACAATATCATAAAAGTTCATGCAAGGCAAGAGGTTCTTGAGACCTGGGGTTAACTGACATCTTTCCTACCACATTGAGGAAGATCTAAGCAATTGACTTTGGGACTCCAGGGACTTAAAAAATAAATCATTGGGAAACCAAGGCCACATTGGATACAGTGTTCTGAAAATAGGGTTAGGTCAAGGGTCACAGATTAGGGTCAAGCATCAGGGGTAAGGCTAAGCTGGAGTTTCCTGGAGGCTCCTTGCAAGCTTTGGGGGAACCTTAGAGAAGATACAGCTCACTTCCTGACTGTGACCTTCAGCAGCAGGGAAGACCAATTTTTAGCACTCTTGGGCCTGGGAGCTAAATGTTAGCAGCTGCTCCTGGGTTTCTTCACATTCCTCATACTTGAAGCCCAGTTATTTCCTGTATAATATGAGACAGAAGTGCCTCAAGGGCAGCATTTCTAAGGAAACAACCTAGCTTTGTGTTGGAAGATGTGGCTGTGAGAACTTGGGGAATATCTGGGTCCCCAGGGGGTGAACAGTTGCTGTTCCTAGGAGTACTTTTTCCAAGTATTTCCAGAATTTCTGGGTTCTCCTCAAATGGCATATGGGGAGATGGCTCCAAGTAAGTGTACTACTCATAAAGGGAAGAAAAGAGGTTGTAGGGAAGAGGCCTTGGGGTAACTGTATCCTTGGGGTAGCTAAGCCCCAGGTAGTCCTGTCCCAGTGTTCATTGACAGTCCAGGACTTGTTTGAGAGCAAACTATAGCAGACATTAAAGTAACCCAGGATGTGTGTGTGCATGTGTGTGCACTTTCTTAGTTTCTATGTCCCCAACTTAGATAATTGTGACTATGACAAATTTCAGTGAAAGTAAAACCTTTGATCATCAGTAAAAGCCACTTCCTACCATCCTGGATAAATGCTGCCTGCATTCAGAGCGTGACTAAAACTCTCATGCCTGACTTGTTGCATTAGATTTATGGGATTATGGGATTTAGTTCCGGGACCTGCTAGGTCTAATTAAAGTTTTAGGACTCCTAGGAGACTGGCTGTGGTTCACACAGACTGGATCTTAAAAAATGCCATCATGAATGTGCTCCCAGCTCTGTAGCACTGAAGACGCGGTTGTTTGCACTGAATGCTCCAGTGGTCATTGCAGAGTTCTGGTATTTTTCCTTTCTCTCCCAAATTCCTAGTCATTAATTTATGTTAGAAGACACTCCCCTGCTGAAGAACTCAAGAGCTGAAGCGACTGTCCTACCCTCGCCTTGTGCCCCGTGTGGACATCAGTTCTGCGCATGGAGCTCCTCCCTCCCTTCCCGCCCTCCTTCC